>PVIU01000780.1:0-269166 GCA_004026605.1 Ondatra zibethicus | reverse complement strand
AGCTACCCTTCCACAGCGTCCCAGCCTGCCCTTGCCTCTCCTGGGCTTCTGCCTTCTCTGGCTAGGTTTATTCCCTTCTCTCAGGGACCCGCCGGGCCCGCTGGGGCTATGGTGTGTGTGGGAGGGAACCAGGAACAAAACAGACAAGAGACGTCCAGGGAGATCCTGCCAGAGGCCTGGCGTTGTAAGCGGGACTGGGTTCCAGGCTGCACCCGCCCCCTCTTGCTCCACCAAAGCAAGCTCAGTCCGGGGCTAGCACGCGTGTCCCGACTCCTAGAAGAAGGAGAGAGCTTGCTCTCTCAGCAGAAGTCTTTTCTTTTTCATTCTCCGATTCTGGAACCAAATCTTGACCTGCTGGTCACTAAGATTCAAGCGGTCCGAGAGTTCCCTCCGACGCTGTCGTGTGATGAACTCGTTGACCAGAAACTCGCCCTCCAGCTCCGCCAGTTGCAACTTCGAATACGGCTTACGCTTCTTTCGCGAGCGGCTGTGGATCGGGTACCAGGGCGCGCCTGGGTGGAGATGAACCGCAGGGTTGGCCAGAGGATCAGGAGTGACTAATTCAGTGGCCTGGGCCCTTTCCCAGACCCTTTCACCCTGGCCCCACACCCGGACCGGATCACTCCTTTCCCTTCTCATCTCTAGGCATCCTGAAACCCAGACTATCCTCAGCAGTCCGCCACTTCATCAGTTCCCCCCGTTTCCACTCTATGCCTCAACCCTACCTCCCACAGTAGTATCCACAGCTTTTCAATAGCTCCTTAGTTCTTCCAAAATCTCTTCTCCCTTCTCTTCTTCCATTATTATTGTTATTATTATTATTATTTAATTTTCCTGGCCTGGTCTCCTTATATCGTCAGGGACTACCAGATCACCATCAGTTAGAAAAGACGTGGGCAAGCAGTAAGGAATAAATTATGTTGGTTGTGTTTCTTAAAATAAGAAATGTTGGTAGTGGAGGCTATAGGAAAGAGGAAGGAAGGCGCCCTGGAAAATGTAATCTCCTCCACCTCTTTTTCCCCCCACCCCTGGCTTGGGGAAGTCCCGATCAGAATCCCCATTCTCTGGAGCTCCAGACACTTATGGCCACTGGGAACGAAAAAGGAAATCTCTCTAGTTCTTTTATGGGGATATTTACATGTTTATAGGGTCCCCCCTTCTTTTAAAAGAAGCTCTAGCTCACCACACCTTCTGTCACCCCAGGCAGCCCCAGCTCTGGTCACCCCTGCTCACACCCTCAGAGGAAGCAGCACAAGTGGGCTGGGTCCTTACCGCTGGCTGAGAGCCCGCCGCCTGGGTTCAATGGCGATACCAGAGGGCCAGGGTCGCCCGCGCTAGCTCCCTTGTTTCCCTCGTTGAGTAGGGACGAACTGGAGTCAGATTCCAGTGACTGGCACGAGGGTGGGTCGTGAGGGGGTCCCGTGCCAGCATCACCGCCGCCGCTGCCCGCCGGGTAGTCGTACTTGAAGCCTAGCGCAGGCGGCCCCGACGGCTCCAGCTGCAGCAGCGCTGCTCCGGGCCCCGTTCCGGGTTCGCGCCCGCGCTCTTCCCGCTTTAGGCTCCCGCCGCCGCCCTCAGCACACGGCTCGCGGTAGTACCCCTTGCTATCCTCCACGCGAGCCAGCTCGCACGTGCGGCCGAAAGGAGGGTTGAGAGACACAGGGCTGCCGAGATAGGGCTGCGGGTAGCCATTGCACGGCTCGGCCGACGGCCAGGGCAGCGAACACACGTTGTCGCGGCGTGGGTAGGACAGCGAAGGCAGCCCCGGGAGTTGAGCCCCTGACGCGCGGAAGTTGGGAAAGTAAAAGGTGTCTCCCGTGTGGATGTTCACCAGCGGCCCCACAAACCCAGGATTCAGGAGATTATGCTCGCCCATTTCCGCGGGGCCCGACCGGCAGCTTCTACTTTATTGCTATCTGACATTAAACATAGTTAAACCTGCACCAGCCACCCATTGGCCGCCTTACTCACGTGGGCGCTACAGCAGGGGGAGGGGTGGGGACAACCGAACCCCCCCACCCACATTCCACGCACTAACTCCAACTTCTCCCTTCCCCAATCCTGGGGGTGGGGGAACAGAGAAGGGCAGGAGCAGATTTATTCCTTGGATTCTGTGGGTTTTTTGTTTTGTTTTGTTTTTTTAAATCACATAAAACCTTAACGCCCGACACGGGGCGAAACCCAAAAAAGCTACACCAAAAATATCCGCACATACACACCTCTGCACCTTGCAACTCCCCCCACCATGTATTATCTTATCACCAACAGCTGGCTGAATACAACCCGTCCCTCTTTAATTAGCTCCTTTATTAACTAAAACCGTTGTAATTTACAATATCTCCCCAATAAATTACTATTAGATATTGTGTCATATAAAGTTTACTGGCTGTTTAAGGAGACAGATGAGCCCTTTGGCTCGGGGTTTATTTACAGTAGAGGCGAAGTGGGGGTGAGAACAGGTTTCCCTGCGGTTATCTCAGCCCTGCGTGCTGCTGCGTTTTCTCTCCGTTCTCTCCGTTTTCTTTCTATGATATGAAGAGCTGTTTGGGGTTCTTTCACACAAGAAAGGATTAGGAGGGAATTGATAATGCCGTCTCTTCTGTAACCCAGCCTGGAGCCACCTTAGCCTTCACTCACTGGAAGAAGAAGAAAGCAACGACAGAGAGAAGAACAAACGAAAGTGTTGCGCTCAGTATGAACCCATTTGCCTGCTCTGGAAAATCTTGGGGAGTGACTTGAACTACTTTTTGGGTGTGACTTCTAGGGACTGAGGAGCTTCTAGAAGTCTCCTGGTCTTTATGACAGGCGGCTGTCCGCACTCAGCAGAAACTGGATGGCTTGAAAGATTGCATATTCCTACAGCAAAGGAATATCACCCTACAACCTGCAGGCTGGCTTCTGGGGCCGTTATGGAGCAGCGCAGAGGCCAGGTTGCCTTCTGATGTGGGACAAGAGCGAGGGAAAATCGCGGAGAAGTGTCCTGTTGGGGATTCAAAATTCTATTTATGGTACAAAGAAGGTTCAGAGAAGGCTGAGAAGCTAGTGCTGGCTGTTGATGATAATGAACATCCGCAAGTCCACATTGGGATTTCAACTGGGGCACCAAACAGCTCATCAAGAGGAAAAAAAAGTTCAAATCAGATGCGTTTTATTAGAGGTATAGCAGAGAAACTTCCATCTCTGATTATTTTTAGCTTCAGTTGTTCAAGGTTGAATAAATAGTTTGAAAACGTATACATGTTAAAAAGATCAGGACGATGTTTTTCAGAGAATTGGACACACACACACACACACACACACACACACACACACAGAGAGAGAGAGAGAGAGAGAGAGAGAGAGAGAGAGAGAGAGAGAATATGAAGGAATGTAGATGAAAATGAAATATCTGGGAATTAGCCAAAGCTACAAAACGCAGACCGAATTGCAGATGAATCTCATCTCCCTCTTTTCTCTCTCCCACCCCTCTCTTCTGTGCAGGACGCGGCAGAAAGAAACGAAGATTCTTCGAATTCCACTGTTCCTGGAGCGATTTCATATCCCAAACCATAGCTGCACACTCCAACAGAAAAGTGTCCCCCGCGGGCGCCGCCCTGCCCCGCGCAGCTAGGAGCCCGCAGCTGGGCGCCCGCCCCTCGCCCCGCTTGGCTGGTTTTCCTGGCAGCCTGCTTGGCCCCACCCGTCCCCAGGAGCCCGCCCAGCACCTAGCCCACAGGCTGGAAGCACCGAGGTCCAGTGGTTGGGATGCCAGTCTCTGCAGTCATCCTTCACTCAGAACCAGAAAGAGACCCGGCTTGCTGTGGTCTTTTTTGTGCGTAATTGATTAAGGGGCTGTAAGGCTGCAAAGAGGAGTGGCTATCCCTCAGCCATAGCTCTAGTGTCACAACATCCCCGAATTTCATTTATTTATCCGTTTTCAAGATTCATTGCACATGAACATCTAGTTTTAAAAAATTATCTGAGGGTCATTTTGGTCATAAAGATAAAGGGGATGTGATCTCAATATTACAGATGGATTTCAACTAGAACACCACGTTTGTGGCAGCGTGGTCTCCGCCCCGGCTCTCTCCAGGCCTCGGCTCTCTGCCGCTATTGTTGGAGTGAGGGGTGCGGAGCTGGCTTTGCCACTAGCCTTTGTTGGGTGGAGTCTTCTCCCTATTCTAGTTTCCCTTTGAACAATGCTCATCTCCATGAAAAGGGACCTCAGGAGGAAGGTCTTAGCTTCTCCCCATCTTTCCACAGATTAAAAAAAAAGAAAGAAAGAAAGAAAGAAAAGAAAAGAAAAAGGAAAAAAATCTCAGGGCAGGAGCTTTTCTCGCTGTCCTCCTGGGTCACACTGCTGGCCACAGGGCGGCAGATGCAACGCCAGTGAAAATAAGAATGGGATGAGAGGGGTTCCTTCTTCAGAGACGCATTTCTCCCAACATGATTCGACCCTGACAAAACCATTTCCTCCATGTTTCAGACTTGGCACAGGCCCACGCACAAAACCCTCTTCCTTCCGACCAACACATGCTAATTTATATCAAATTGACGACCGTCCTCAGCAAAATCCCTGTTCCCAGAATCCTACTCTCCAAGACTCTGTAAATTTAGGGATTTTCCAGGCCTGCTGAGGACCCTGACGATCTACACGTCCAGTTTCACTAAGCATCACAATAGCTCTGTATGTCTCTAGGTGATCTGGCCGCACGCGCAGCTTAGAACCCAGTTTCTGAACCTACTTCCAACCTGGATCCCCAGGCCCGGCGGGAGGCTAGGGTGCAAAGCTTCAACTCTAAATCCAGCTCATCAAGAAGAGATGTTCCCCAAGAGCCCACTGATGCCAAGTGAGTGGGTTATGGCATTCCAAGGCTTCCAGTAGCTGGTAGTTGCGTTTAGTCTGCTTTAATCTGCCCTCACTGCGCTGCCCACGCACGAAATCATCACCATAAGTCAACTGCGGAACATCTGATGCTTCCGAACTCCTCCTTCATCAAATCACAGGGCTCAAAGGGGTGGCATGTCTACTAGGCCACTAACTTCCACCAAAGCTGGCCAGACTCAGCCATGCTCTGTTCACTAACTCAGGGGTTAATTAAAACTGAAGGTAAAGATATAATCCAAGGTTTCCCCTGAAGACCCAAGAAAGGCAGCTAGTCTCTTTCAGGATCATTTACCAGCAGGATGTCCCTCTACCTCCTCATACCTTCTCTTTGCCCCCCTCCCACCTACATACTCGCCTCTACTATTGTGGGGGTAGGCAGAAGTTAATTATAAAATCTCAGCCTCTAGTGGCCCAGGCAAAGTGATTGTGATGAGGCTGCAGTTGGGTTCTTCTGCTAATCCTAAACTGAGAATTATTTGGTTCGATTTTGCGCTTTCTCTTTGGTGAGCTGAGGCCGTGGAAACCGGTTCAAGGTCACTGCCTGGTTTGAAGAAAGGGGCTGACAGCTTATGCAAATGAGGCAGGGCCCTGCCCCTGTATGGGTGTAAGTACAAGCTCTACTAAAGGAGAAGAAAAATGATGGCTTGGAGGGGTTCTCTTCACTCCCTGCCCCGCTATCTGACCCCTTTAGACTATTCAGGCTAGGGATGAACCTTTTTCACATTCAGATAAGACTACGGGATAGGGTAGAAAGAGGGCTCTCCCTCTCTCTTAACTGGACTCTTCACTGGTTTCTCTAGGGGATGGAGTCCATCTGGCCTCCATCCCTGCAAGTACCCTAAACCAAAGCATCAAATTGGGAGATCGCCTGCTCGGTGCTGTTTCGCTTTCTAGGGATCTGCGGCTTGGACTAACCCTGGAAGTTGGAGCGGAGCAGGCTTTCAAACTCAGGCTCCTCTGGGTCCCCTCCCATCCAAACTTCCCAGCTCGTTTCGCTTTTCACTCAGAAAACCGGGAGGTTGAGAGCCCTGGTAGTGAACATTTGGAGAACTCCCATTCATGAGCCCCTCTATGAGAGACAGCTCTCCTGACTTGCTCCGAGGCTTTCCTGTAGTGCTAACAGTCAAATAGACTCTGACATTTTCCCCCTCCGCCAGCAGAGGATCTCCTCGCCTAGTGAATTACTGAGTGTCAGAAAAGGTGTGGGGACCAAGTTAAAAAAAAATCAAAAGCAAAAAACACGCCTATAAATGCCACACCCACTGCTGCTATAGCCAGGAGAGAGCCCCGGGCCTGGTCTCCTGCACCTCAAAGCTGAGCTAGGGAGGCGGAGGGAGAACTACTCCTTCTTCCCCCATTCCTCAGCCTGGCCCTTTGTCCGTGATGGTGCCCATTGGCTAGGCCCAGCCCTGGAGAGGACAAAAATAAGCTTAGGTCCTGCCAAATGCAGCTACTCAGCTGTTTCCAAAAACTCAGCCTTTATGCACCTAGAGAGTGTATGTTTCAGGTTAGAGCAGTAAGCTCAAGAGGTTGTTGGGGTGAGCGAATGTTGTTACCACCCCCAAACACACATACTGGCTGGGCTGGGAGCGCAGAGGTCCACTTACCTTTGGAGACAGAGGAGACTCAGAAGGGCGAGGGGTAGGGGTTATCAGTCTCTAGAAACCTTCTGGAAGCCCCCCCCTCACCGCGGCCCAAGGGCTCCGCCAAGGTATCTGAGGGGCGGGGCGCCTGAGGCGGAGGGAGCAGTCAGCGGCAGGCGACCAGGAGCTGAGTTACCAGAGCCTCTCAGGAGAGGCCGCCTTTTATGGGCGTTATTAGCGCCCCTGTCTAGACTGGAGACGACACCTCCTCTGTGTAAACAGAGGCGGAGGGCTCCTGCTGGAAAAGGGATGGCGCGTCTAGGGGACAAGCGGCCCTCCCTTTTTTCTGGCCACCGGAAGATCAAGGCCTTTTCCACCCCCCCAACCCCCGTGATTCTGTGATGTCAAGGTCAGAAAGACCTAGTCACGGTCAAGGCTAAAAGAGAAAGAGTCTGGTTGGTTGTGAAAAAGCTCTGGTTCCCTCCTCCTCCTCCCAGAAGCCCCTCGTTCCCCAGGGCCCCTCAACTCTCCACCACCGTACATCTGATAGATACACATTTGCTCTTGGAATTTTCTTGAAGGTGGGCTGTGATACCATGCCAGGACTCAGGCAGGTTCTGGGTGGGAGAATTCTCATTTGAACATGATGGGTGCTCAGAGGGGGCTGCTACAGGAGCCCTCCAATCCAACAAGAGGGCCTTTTCCAGAGATGACAGAGCCATGCATCTACATGGGTTGTTACCCACTACTTCATCCCAGTTGCTGACTTAGACGCCTGTGGATTAAACTCAGGAGAAGATGGTCTTCAGAGCAGTCATGGACGTATCTGCATGGCCTTTTCAGGTGGGTTCCTGACTCTGAGACTTTTGCCAGGAAGGCCCATCCTTCTAACACTAGATGCGAATATTGTCGGCAGGGAAGAGCTTTCTCCCTAACACCAAAAGACTCATCCCAAGTCCAATCTGACATCTTGGCAAAGTGACCTTTAAAGGAGAGTACTATGAAACCACAGTGGTCCTAGGCACTCCAGCCTTTGGCCTTGTGACTTGGAGAAGCTGGGGATTCCGTGGAATTATGAGAACTGGACCTCTGTTACCAAGGAGGAGGCCTCTGTGTTCACAGCCCTTTGCTGGCACACCGAGGTGCCCTTACATTGTTTACAAAAAACCTTACTCCAAACAAATCTTAGGAGACTGTTCTTGAAGAGAAAGATTTTCTTTGATGGGTGTAAATAAAGACAAAATTCCTCTACAGCTTGAGATGAGTGTGCTGACAACACTCACACGCGTGCAAGCAGGAAGAGGCCTCCACTGCTCAAAGGCTTACCATGATATAATGCTATTATCTCTGGAAAGAAAGGGCCAGTTCAACCAGGGAAAGAATACATTTCCCACCTTTGCCTCCCTAGAACACAAGACCACACAGCTTTATACAGTATTTATTTACTCTGGTTAGAGGTGCAGCTACAAAATTGACCCAGATATGACAATCCTCAAAACTCAAGCTGATATATTCAGTTGAGTGTTTGAAAATACAAAGAACCCTGAACACCCTGGGCACAGGGAATGCCTGCAAACCTTGCTTGCCTTCCCAGTGCCCAGGAGCCCAGACAAAGCTTCTCCTTTCCATCACCTGCTGGGAGCTTAGGAAAGTTTCTTCATCATAGGAATATCTTATTTTCCTGCATGAAAGGGTCATCTGGTTATGTTACCTAGGTGGACCCTAAACTCCAAGACTCACTCAATCCTCCTACCTCAACCCCAAGGCAGAGCTGGACTTGAGGTGCCACATCACCAGCTAAGGCTATCTTGGAGAACTCTAAAATTATCTTTCATTATGTCTACAAAGTGTTAAAATGTATCAGGATGCCTAAGAGAGCTGTGGGCCCATAAAGAAGAGCCCTAAGTTTCTTCTCCAGTGGCTTCCTTTGTCTAAATAACTCTTTTTGTCTTAGGAGAGGTCTAGGGGCTTTTGAAGAGAGATTCAGGTTGTTGGTGGGGAGAGAAAGGGAAATAAAATTAACAGTGACTCTTGTCCCTGGGAGATTCACTTATCCTTTCAAATCTCCACTGCTGAGTGTGTGGTTCTCTATAGTCAGCACAGAGTTGCGTGCAGAATAGGACTGGCAATCACTTCAGTAGCATAGATTTCATGGAGGGTGAATTCTTCAGGTTCTTTGTCTCTCAGACTCCCGGTGTGTGTGTGTGTGTGTGTGTGTGTGTGTGTGTGTGTGTGTGTGTGTGCGCACATGAGAGTGCTTCCCCCCAAAAAACATTTATTTACATTAAAATTTAAAAGCTTCAGTTTCACCAGGCAAAGGGATCCAGGAGGACTCTAATTTCCAACCTGATGCCTCCAGTCTTTCTGTGTCTCAGGAGATAAAAAAATATTATATATAAATAAAAATTGTTGCAGTAAAGATTTAATCTGAGATAACATTGTTTTAGGCTATATTGCTTTTTAAAAGTCTCTTAACCTGACAACTTAACGATCTCATTAACTCCACCAGATAGGAAGATAGGCACAGACGCGACAAGGAAACAAATTAGTGGCAGCATTTACACAGGCTCCAGACCTCCTGGAAGAGGGATTCTTAGGAATTCTAGAGAATAAAAGTGGAGCTGGCCTGACAAACGGAAGGCTCAAGGATCCTGGCATTCAGACTTCTCAGTTCAGGTCCATGGAACAAAGGAAAGGGAGAGGCCTGAGAACTGAGCCCCAAGCTGCCTCTGAAGTACTAGCCGCCCACTCTTGCTACCAGGTCTCCAGTCACTCCTCTGCCTTCCAAACACTCTAGAAGCAGACCCCCATTGTTAGAGAGGAAATCCAGGGCCTCATGCTAGATAAGAGCTCTACCACCGAGCTAACTACAAATTATTCACCAATGAACTTTTCCCACTTACCCACTTTCAGACTTTTTCAGTGGCAGATCATATCTTTCCATCTCCTAGTATAAAGTTGGGTATTAAGATGTAACGTTCTCATATCTAAACAGAATAGGAAGTACAAATGGCTCCAAAGCTTCCCTGGAGAGCAATCCAGGTTGGGGATCTGCTGTTGTAGACATGTCTATATTCTTCCCTGGCCCTGCCTGCCTGGGCTGGGCTATTATAGTCTGCCCTGAAGAGTCAGGAAACAAAGGTTTCAGAAGGAACCTGAGCAATAAAATCAAGGCCAAAAACAAAAGGATATTTTATTTTAAAAACAAGTTTTTGGGGTTTTTCTTCTTTGCATTCAATACATTGCCAGACATCACAATACTATATACAGATACACAACATTTAAAAAAAAAAGAGCCTATTTCGTATGGGCATTTCAAACGAACACTGTTTTGTAATGAGCCAGTCAGAAGGGAGGAGGTGAGGGGCCCCCACAGCACCAAGTTGGCTTTTGAGTAGGGAGAAATTAGGCAGCATCTACACTTAGCTGGTTTATCCAGAGCCAGTGATTTCAACCTCCTCGATCAACTCCTCAAGCTCCCCTTAGGAAATCAGTGAAAATGAAAGTATGTGGTCTCTCCGATAGAGATATCTCCTATTGCTTATGTGAAGACAGGACTGAAGATCTTCTAAGGGACCCATCCTCCATTTCTTTTCAAGTTTATATAAGTTCTGATTCTAAGCCTGGCCTAGTTTCCAACTTTACCATGAGAAAGAGAGACAGCAGATGCACTTAGTATTGTGACTGGAGGTTTTTTTTTCCTCCTTAGGTTTCCAAAGGACTGGGAG
The DNA here is from genome assembly GCA_004026605.1 of Ondatra zibethicus. Lineage (NCBI taxonomy): Eukaryota > Metazoa > Chordata > Mammalia > Rodentia > Cricetidae > Ondatra > Ondatra zibethicus. The sequence goes on along the minus strand of PVIU01000780.1, from coordinate 258,988 downwards.
TGCAAAGCAGAGGAGGCAGTGGGGTCAAAGGCACCTCCTGGGAAATCATTTCTGGGTCAGGATATGGCTAGGGGCTGCACCAAGTCCAGCTTTTGTTGAGACCGATGGAAACAAAAAAAGAAAACCTACAAGCTCCCAGCATCATCTCAATTCCAGTCACGCTGCTAGGCCCTAAGATTATCATCAATATTAAGATGACTTTTAAAAGATGTACAGAAAAAAAAAAAAACCTAAGTGGGAAACTTTGCCTATAGAGTGCGGGAGCGATAGTAAAATGGAGGAACAGGAAAGAAAGCAGAAGTTCCCCAGATCCTGAGCCCATGCTCCTGGGAAGGAGGTTCTTCCACAAGCCGAGGCTCAGGAAAAGTCAAGAACTGAGTCTTTTGGAATCCCCCAGCCCTGATTTGGTAGGAATGACTGGGATCTCCTGGCCACTCAGCTTTCTAGTGGAACAAACCATAAAGGCCAGGGGTGTAGAGGCAGAAGGTCTTCCTCCCACAACCCATCCAACCCATCCGAACCCACCTCTACAGCTGCAGATGCTGAGGGGGTACCGTCTGGAGGGGGTTGAGGTTAGGGGTGGGATGGGGAATAGGGTAAGGCAGAGCGCGGGCGCGCTATTTTTCTTTCTCGATAAGATTAAATAGTGGTCTGCACCGGTGCAGCGTCCTTCGGGTGGATTCTGTTATGGTACAAAGAGGCGACATAAATAGACGGGACGGGCTGGTGGGCGGTCAGGTGGAGTGGAGATGAGGCGCTTTAGATTTGCTGACCACCTTCTTCTCCTTCACCCTCCGGTTCTGGAACCAGATGGTGACCTGGCGCTCCGAGAGGTTCGTGGTGGCTGAGATGCGCCGGCGCTTCTCTTTGGTGATGAACTTGCTGGCTGCGTACTCCTTTTCTAGCTCCTTCAGCTGCACCTTGGTGTAGGGCACGCGTTTCTTGCGCCCGCGCCGGTAGCTGCTCACTTCAGGCTGTAGGGGAACCACATCTGGGGGGTGGGAAGAGAGAAGGCAGGCAGGAGCAAGTGAGGTGGGTGGCCAGGGATCACCGGGATGCGAGGCGGCCTGTAGGCAAGTTGGCCACCAGATTGTACTGCTTGGTGAGGCGCCCTAATCCTAAGTACCTCCGCTGTTAGTAAGGCCACGAAGAAAATGAAGCCGCTGGGTACCAGCCTCCTTTTAGATACAAACTTTAAGGGAAGGGGGTTTAAAAACTCAGTAATCAAGGTAATATTTTAAGGCACTTAAAAAAATCAAAACGAATGCAAAAAAGTCACGATAAAATGTCACTAAAAATAACCAAAAGATCTGTATTATTGATTTTTCCTATTGCCTCAGTCTCCACTATGGCTCTGCACACACCCCTTATTGGAAACCCTGGACCCTTCCTTAGATCGGTAGCTCCAAGTCCTCCTTCTGGTCATGCTTAATGGGAGTTTTGGTGTTCAAGGCCCCTACACCCTGTATTCTCCTCTTTGTCAGGGAAGGACTTAGGTTGTTGTATGTTTGAGGAGAGCATGGCAGGCAGGGGCACAGGCCATTAAGTGGGCCCTTAGGCCTGAGGGGTTAAAACCATGAACTAGTCTAGCCTTGCACTATAGACCTGACTCACCAATGTCAGAAGAAACTATCAGATGATGCCAGACTGCTTGGGGATCAGTCATTTGGAAATGCGAGCCCAGTGTTGTTGTGAACCATCTAATACCACCCAAGGAGGGAGGTCCTGCCTCAATGCAGGGAATCAGATCTCCCAAAAGAGGAGGTCAATACCCAAATCTCACCAAAAAGAACAAATTCGGTTCTAACCTTCCTCTTTCTGTTCTTCCAAGACTGAAAGAAATCTACACCCTGGTACCCTAGGCTTGCAGACCCAGTCACTACTTGTTTAGTTTCTTCAGGCTTGGAGCATCCACAGGAATTCAAAATAGTGTGTCACTCTCCAGCCTTGCTCTTAGCAGTGAGAGGGAGAGTCTGTGAATAGTTCAGGCCCCATTGTTGGACTTCAGATGGACACTAATGACTGAGTATCTGGGGTTTCCCCTTCATTCCTATGGATCTTTGGAATTGTTAGACATGGCTCCAGCCGGAAGGCAGATAGCTCAAGCATTCCACCTGCCTCCCAAGCAGCTTCCTATACTGCCTGCCATTCCTAAAAACATCTCTCTCTCTCTCTGAGACTCATGGCCCACTATACAGGGAGGGGAAGTGGGGGGTTATAATTGAATGCAGAGAGAAATAAAGAGTCCAGAAAGAAAAGGGAAAGGGGTTCCAATGGTCTGCTCAGGCTATTTTCATGGTGACAATTTCTTATGAAAATTATCTATTCAACTTATCAACTGCCACTGTCCAAGCCAATATTTTTTAATATGAAAAAAAGCAACTTCAGTTTAGCAGGTATGATCTGTTAAAAGGGATTTAAAATTTAAAGGACTCATCTTCAATTTGTTTTACTCTTATAGATGAAACCATGGTTTGAAAACTGATGATTCTGGGACAAGAATAAAAGTGAAGAGGATGAGTAGTGGTATCATGAGGGTTTTCCCCCTAAGAACATTTCTTATTTGTTTTTTATTAAACACATTTTGCAAGATCAGAAATCAGAGGCTAAGAGTAGGGAAAATGACTCAAATGACAGAACCAGAATCTAGGCTCTTCTGACTCTTCTCATAAAGCCACAGTAAGAGTTCACACAGAAATGCAAACATGGTATATCCCCTTTGTTGAAGGGAAAAGTAAAATAAAGGTGGGTTTTTGTTCTTAAAAGAACCAGTTCATTGTTCCTGATTTTTTAAACTTCACTTTCTGTAGCTCCCTCAACATCAACTCTAAATTTCTAATGAAGTTTAATCAACACAACCCTAAAAAATCTGATTAAAAGGTAGATAACTGCTCTAAAATTTTATTATTATTATTATTAATTATTATTATTTTCTCTATTGGATGTGAAGGATTGACTTCACCAAGTTTTTCATGAGTCAAACAGAACAGCAGGTTGGTTTTGCCTCCTGGGAAAATAGCTCCTGCCTTTCCTTCTACAAGAAGCATCTTTCATTGTCTGCTGTTTTGGCTAGAAAGGAAGTGGGCTCTACAGATGTGAGAGCATCTGGTAGCTTAAACTTGGAGTTGTGTCTACATTGTGTAGAATGAGAACTTGGCTATTAGTGTGCCAATGTCCCCTGCCCTTCCAGATCACCTTCACCAACCAATTTGTACCTCGGAATCTAATCAGCGTCTACGAAGAGCAAATAAGAACGAAAACAGTGTTATGTCATTGCTTTGTTTCCGGGCTGAGAGGCTCCTATGTAGGGAGCCCAAAAGCCTGCCCCTCATTAGTACCATTAGTAGGTTTTGGAATTTGAGGACTACGCTGCTTTTCAATCCAAATTCAAAGACTTTGTCAGTACAGATTTTTAGTATGGGCTTCAAAAATCAACTGTTTCTTTTCTTTTTGCTCTATCTATCTATCTATCTATCTCAGAACTGCCTCTCTTCTTTTTCTTTCTTCTTCTAGTTCTCTCCTGGAATTTCTGCCTTTCTTATGAAAAAGGAAAAGTGTCTACGCTCACCACAGTGTGTGTGTGTGTGTGTGTGTGTGTGTGTGTGCATGCACATGGCAGAACAGTAAAGCAGGGGTCTGTATAATTGGGAAAAAGAAGCCACAACTCCTGACAGCTCTAATTATCCAGATCTTTTTGAACAGTTGCCTCCATCTCCCACACCAGCCTAGACTACCATAGGTGAGGTTTCTCAGAGCCAGAGGCAGTGACGAGAGACAGTGGTGTTTACGGCTAGATGTTGGATGTTGCGGAATGAACCACAATTGCATAGACAGAGTTATCTGAAGATCTCACTACTTCTAAAAGACTTGTGTGGGTAGAAAGATGGAGGGTGTCTGAAGATAATTTCCTTTTCATCTGCTTCTCTCCTGGACCTCTCCAAGCCCTGAGATACACCAGCCAGAATCTATTTCTACAGGGGAGTGTGAGCTCAGAGCAGCAGAGGCACACTAAGTTTTATATCCATTTCTCTGTTGTAATTTGCAAGTGTATTAAATCTCAATTGGGCTGTATGTTTTTTGTTTCAAAGATATCTTTCTTTAGGAGGCTGTGATATAAAAGTATTTTTAGCAGAGCCTTTTTTTGTGTGTTGTTCTTGTTTCTAGGAATCTTTAAGATGTTTATTTGCTCAAAGATAATTCTGAGTTTCCCTCCAATGCTTTACCCACCACACAGCCCACACGCGAATACAGGAGAGCCACAGCAGCTCCCTCTGCTACCTCTTCACTGTGAAGGTGTTGCTTTTTGCTCTATCTACAGTAAGCAGGGCAGGCACCAGCTTCTCAGGCACCAGCCCTCTTGGCATGGCTCATCAGTTCCTGCTGAACTCTCATCCAAGAAGCCTTCGGTTTCATGAGCTAGAGAAATGAAGGGAAGCCTATATTCTACAAATGTATTATCAATGTCTACATATGAAGATCTTATATAAATGTATCAGTCTGTGGTTCACAGTAATTAATAAAATTGTATTGCATAAATATCTTATAGCTAATGCAGAGAAGGTAGTGTATGAGACCATTATACCACAACCATCATCATCAATTCTGGCAGTCAGAAGTGGGTGCCTTGTTTTGGTCTAGCTCTGGTATTGACTGAGTGTTATATTAAGTGACTCCATACTATTTATCAGAATGTTTTTGCCATATTCTGTAGCATCATTCAGTTATTCTTCTCCATATACTTCTCCACCCAATCCCGGATGTAGAGGAATTTCACAACCACCCTTAAGAGCTCTTTGGACTGATCCAACGAAAAATCCCTAGGCCTAGCATGTGAAGCTATGGGCTCCTTTGGCTCCTTCTGGGCACAGCGGGGAGATCTCTTCCACTTCCCTAGACTCCCAAGGATCTCTGGAGTGTTAGAAGAGAGGACTCGCTCCTGAGCTTCATAGGGAGGGCAGATCCAAAGGCTGGCTTCTTTAGACTCCCCTTCCCCCTCCAAACCCTTATTTCTCAGATCAGAGTGGAGCCCAAAGCTCCTGATGCTGTTTTGAGAGACCTGGGCTGGTCTTTCTCCTCTGGGGAATGAGGGGGAGTTACGGAATCTCTTTCTTTTCAGAGACAACCTTAGTCAGAGGAACAGTACATAAGAGATCTCTTCCTGCATACACAGCCAGACAAGAACCAGGCATCCCCAGCCAGCGGCCTGGACTCCAAGGGACCACACAGCTCAGGCCTGCCTCTCCCACCTCTCATCTTAAGTCCAAAGGGAATCTAAGAATCTCTGTCTGGAATGTCAGTAACTAACTCTTCATTTGGAGGACTTTGGCAGTGGATTTAAACTCTGTCTACAAGAGCCTCAAAGAAAAATTTGCATCTCAGGAGAGGATGCAGCTCTTACACTCCCTGGACAGAGATTTTAGCTCTACTGCTCTTAAAGAACATCCATGATCAAGTTTAAAAAGAAAAGAAAGACATTGTACATTTCTATAAGCTCTGGCGAATTATATTCCTATTTTAATGCTATAGTATCTGGCGCCTGACAGATCCTGAAAACTCGTCAAGGTAAAGGTTCTTAGTCTCCTCAAAACCCAATTAGTCACCGGGTTGAGGGTTTTGTTCTAGGTTCCAAGGCAAGATAGGCCCAACCCCAACCTATTCCTGGCTGCAAGCGGGTTTAGGGGCCAGGATCCCTGCGTGACGCTGGAGCGGGCAGTGGGGGAGGAGGTGACTAGCTCCCGACGGGAGCCTAGCCGGCGCTCGGGCGCCTCTGATTGCTTCACTCTCGACCCGGCAGCTCCGGGGAACGTGTCGGAGCAGATTTCTTCCCCAGCGCATTCCTCAGCACAGCTCGCCTGGCCGGCTCCTTCGACAGCCCAGCCGAGCCGGCGCGCCGGGGCCAGACGGCGGGGGTGGCTGGGGCGCGGAGCCGCGGGGCAAGCAGGGCGGGGAGGGGTCCCTGGTGGCGGCGGCGCCGCTCAGGTCCCTTCCTTACCTGGGAAGGGAGACTTCCAGAGGTGGGCGGACTGTGACTGCTCTTTGGAGCAGTACACCTGACTGTCCCAGCCATTGGAAAGAGCCCAGTGCTGGTAGCCTTCGACAGGAATGAGCGCGTCGTGACGCGGCTCCGGGTGCCCGCTGATCCCCGGCACCACCGACACGTCCAGGTAGCCGGGCATTGCCTGGTAGGAGCTGGCAAAGCTGGGGTAGAAGGCGAACTCCTTGGCCCTGGAGGACAGGTCGTCACCAGGCAGGGCGCCCGACGGCTCTGGGTACTTGTCACCCGGGTGGTAGGCGCAAGGCTTCTGCTGCAGGTTCACGTTGTGCGACAGGCGGCAGCCGTAGTAACTGCCGCCGAATGGGTAACCATAACCCAGGGTGGCGCTGGACGAGGTAGGGGGCGCCGGCGGTGGGGCGCATTGGCGCGCCGCCTCCGGGGCTGGAATGTCCGTGTAGACGGTGCCTTGAGGGGCGCCCAGAGGAGCCGGCGGGCGGCCCAACACGGGGTGCGGGAGCAGGTCGCGGCAGTGGCTGGCTGGACAGCTGCCGCCCAGCCCGTCCATGCTCTGGGCTTTGCCGGGGCTCGCTCCGCTGCAGCCACCCCCCGCGCCGCCCGCGCCGCCGCCTCCCCCGCCGCCGCCGCTGCCGCTCTCCGGCGCGCTGTCCTCATAGACGTACATAAGGCTCTCCGGCCAGCGCGGGTGCAGGAGCAGCGAAGTCGTCATGACATGATCTGTTCCAGCTTTTTAAAAACTCCACTTGCCAGAGGCAGCGAGCTAAGGAGACACCTCGCTCCTTTTTTTCCCTCCCTCATCCCTCCTCCCTTCCTTCTCCACCCCTCCCCTTCTCCTCCCGGTGCTTCCCCCTCCCTCACCGCATTCCCACTACGCATGCGGATACACTTCATTAAGAAATCCGCCGGCTCCCGCCCTCCTCCTCTCCGAACGCCCCTGGTTCTCACGTGACCGAAGCCGCAGCACGTGACCCTAGGCCTGGGTCTCTTGGGGTTCCCACTCCGGGAGGTGGGGCGGGGCGGAAAGTAATGAGGACTTTGTTGATTGGCTCTCTGGAGAGGAAAAGGAGGAGAGGGTAGGAAGATTTAAAGGGACGGGGCAACAACGCCCCCTAAGCAAGCCTTGTTAGTGGCGGGTCGGGGGGCGGGGGGAGGCGAGAGGCTGAATTTGGCCGACGCAAAGGGACCTAGGGAGAAGAAGGTTCTGGGCTCCTCCCCCTAGGCTTAGGTGGTGCGAGGGAGAGACCGACTGGGATTCTCTGCAGATGGCTTTGACTACCGAAGTCTCTAAATTGGGGCTTGGAGCTGAGAATGGGGTCAAACCTGGAGTTTTAATAATAACAATAAGCTAGAAACCAGGAAGGATCCTGCGGTGGCAGGGTGCCATTCAGCTCCCGGTGGGCAAGAACGGTTCAGGCAGCCTTTGACGCTAAAAGCACCAGTTTGTCTGGAAAAAGGTTCCCTTTGGTACCAGACATGGTTGGGAGATGTGGTTTCTCCCAAAGCAGACTTCATCCCGGAATCGGGAGAGTAAAGTGAGTGGACACTCTCAGCGAGGAAGATAAAAAAGGAGGGAAATGGAGGGGGCAGCAGGACAGATTGCAATTTCAGCACGCAAAAGAAATGCTGGCTTGAGAGTCCTCCCACCCCAATGAAACAGTGAAGTGGATTCTGGCTGAGCAGAGGGAAAGCCCTGGGTAATTTCCAGAGCCCTGGTCTCTTTGGGTGAACAAAAGGAAATGTGGAAAGTGGGAAAGAACCTGCTGCCCTTTAGACCTCTGGCAGGTGCAGCTCTTGGGCACCCCAAACACAGGAGCACAAGACTCCTCCACCCTCAGCGGCTTGGGCTGCTGGGTGATGAACGCTGAGGAGCCAGGCAGAGCTCAAGTCCAAGCAGCCTGATTCTCATTCCCACAAACTGCTTTCCCGATCTCTCTTCTCTTGTTTAGGGCAGAGTACTTAGATTTGAAACTGTCTTCTATTTGAAACAATTTGTACTGAAGGACAAATAATCACCAAGTTACTTAATTTTCTAACAGCCTTCCCCTTGCTTTCTACCCCCCACTGATTAGGGAGTCACTCCTTTGCAGAGGGGCATCTCCATTGAATTGCGCCAAGTTCCCTTTCACACATACCCCTCCCCGAGGGGAAGAGGTAATAAAGAGCGAGAGAGCAGGAAAAAAAATAATAAAAAAAAAGAGGGAGAGAGGGGCTGCTGGGTCTTCCCTCATTCTTGCCTCTGCGGCAAGTTTTAAATCCTGGGTGCTGAGTGTGATGTTTACACAGGCTGCCAACAGTGAGCTCCTCCGAGGACAACCCACTAGACCCCTCAATTGGAGGCAAATGTTGGGGTCTGCCCCAAGATCCCTGGAGGAAGAAGATGGTCTCTGACGGTTGAGAGCTTTGGTGAGTCAGGACAAGAAATGGACTTTTTACCGGTGTGATTCTCACCCAGAAGTGTCTCCTCAGAGTTCTGAAGGCAGGCTGCATGCTGGGCTATCAGCAAAAAGAAAAGTACAAAAGAGACTTGAAACCCAGGCAGGCCCGGCTTTTCAGTGTTAAGGGAAACGAAGGCTCAACGATGAGAGCTAAGTCGCGGGGTCTCTTAGGAGTCCTCTGGGCTGGGAAACTGGTTACCCTGCTGCTGGAGTCCAAGGTCAAGGTAAAAAACCAGAACAAACAAGTCTAGACTGGGTCCGGTGAACTTGGCCCCTTGTCTAAGGCTGGCTGAGAGGGGTAAGTGACTAAGAGGGTTGCGGAGCTTTTTGTTTTTGTTTTTAAGTAGTGGGTAGTAGAGGTTGTTCCTCCTCTGATGAAGTGCTGCACCCCCATTGAGAACTGGGGAGGTGGGCCAAGCTGTGGGCTAGCTAGATGAAACAAAGGGCCTGGAGAGACCTTTCCATTCCTGGGAATCACTTTCTGGTGCCGGGCGCAATACCAGGCTGTTCTGGTAACTAAAGACTCTTCCCACAGCCTTTGGGAGTAGAGGTCAGCACCGAGAGAAGGAAGGATCTAGGTGCAGGGAGGTCCCACAATAAATAAAATTAATGGTATGTTCTTTTCCAAGTTTATATAAGGGCATTAACTATCCCTATTGCAATGAGATATAGATTTAATTAACCCGGCAACTTTACAATTCCATTTATTAGGGCACTATTCTGCCAAAATTTAGCGGAAGAAGATAGAGGGAAACAAATGTCGGGTTCTTGGAGAGTAGCAATTGAAGATGTAGTCCCCCAAAGTCACAAAGGGGAATGGGAGGTATGTGTGTGCGCCCCCCCCCCCGCAGTCTAAGAACATCGAAAGAGGCTGGGAACACTTTGCTCTCTTTAGAGAAGATCTTGGTTCCCCAAAATCTTCTGTGCCTGTTCAGGGATCACCGAAGGGAGCGGCACATACAAGAGCCCGGGTGTCTGTGGTGGAAAGTAAAGCCTTGCTGGTTAATTAACTTCAACCGTGGGGTCTGCTTTTCCCAACTCCCCTGGAAAAAAAATGTGTATCTCGCTGTGATACAAGTAAAATAAAATTAAACACTCCAGGAAAATACCGCATCACTGGAAAAGTAATTACATCTCATTTCGGAGGCGATAGTGACCTAGAAAGCAGGGCTCTGTAACCTCTGGCTGTAAAGCTCACTCCTCACCATTTCGCTCCACTTCAGGAATAGTGTGGTGGGGAATGGGCCAGGTTGAAGCTTAGAGGAAAAATGAAAAGTGAGAAGGGATGGGGGCTTCTGGGTCTCCTCGAAGCTGCTGATGTGGGAGAAAAGATGGAATCATTTAAGTGTATTTTAGGAAAATGGAAAAGGGCCCTCTGTCTCCCTGGGAAACCCAACTGACTCTGGGGTGCTTTTTCAAAGCAACAACTGTGTGAACCTTGTATTCTTAGCGTCCTCCAGTGAACCAAGTGTTCAGCTGGATTTGCCCATTTTATAAAGGATATACGTAATGTGCTTTTTCACTGGGAGTGTGTGTGTGTGTGTATACAAGCAACACTCGCCTGTGGGGTTTAGGGATGTAAGCAGATATGTCTGTGCACTGTTTGCAGGCATGCATCTCTGTGGACACAGGCTGAATGTGTTCATGAAGACACAAGTTCTTTGTGGAAATCCTCTATCTATAAATAAAGATCTGAGTTTGTCTGCTTATTTGTTTGTATGCACACTCAGTTCACGAGCTTGTCCCATTCTACTTACAAAAGCATCACTAAGGAAAATAGTAGGAAAGCAGAGAGCCAGGTAGTCCCTGTCTTTTGGGGTAGGGTGGTATGGGAGTGGAGTTTTTGGCCAAAAGACAAAGTTAGAGGAACCTCACAGCCTCTTTAGGGAGCAAGCATTACCATCCCACAGTCCCACAGTAGAGGCTAAGTGTAACTTGAATTCTAGGTTGGGGATGTGGATGGGAGAAATGAAGTTGATATATCTGTTGTTTGTATTCAATGTCGAGATTTCTTCCTCTGGAAATTAGGCATAAGATGATATTCTAATTTGCCCCCCTTTCCTGGTTCCTCCATATTGGTAAGGAAGGGGTGTGCTCAAAACTCTGGAGTTCCTGCCCCCCACCTCTTTTATGGGAAAAATTCCAGTTTTAAAAAAAGAGGGGGTTGGTTGAAGCTGTGGGAGAACAAAGAGCCACACCACCATGGGGTCTGGATTCTGGCCCAGATTTGGGACATTATAAGGCTCACATAGTGTGTGGAGGGGCGTTTTTCCTATCCAGGGTCCTGGCTGCAGGACAGAAGAGATTTGATTTGTGGAGGATAGAAAATACAGGGTCTGACTAGGCAAGAAAGGGATGTGTGAGATTAAGGAAAGAACTGGGGCTCAGAAAGGCCCATGAGGGACATCTATGAGTGTGTTTGAAAGGGGAGAGCCACATGTTGGGGAGAAATTCCTGGTAGACTGCAAAGTGCAATACTGATGGGCAAAGAAAGAAAAGTAGCTAAACTTGGTGCTCCTGTGCCCTCCTTGTTTCTTTTCTTTCTCCTTCTGGAAGGTCAGGGTAGCTGAAGAGAGTATTTGCACATAGGCTAGATCCTAGGCCCAGGATCTCTCTGGAACCTACTCCCCCTTCTCTCTCCACCCTCAGAGCCTGGCCTCAGAGAAGAGCCAGTGGACCTTTTCTCCTTGCTTGGAAACTCACCTCCTTGAAATCAGCTGCCATCTTGGCATCTTCTATTTTATTCTTCTAACCTCCTTTGGCTCCCAGCTTCAGGGGAGATGGGGCCAAGTTTGTTCTTTGTTTAAGAACTTTACACTCTTTGACCCAAACTTGCCTTCATGCAGGCCCTTTTCAAATGGCAGAAAGATCGACTTCTCTCTGTCCTCTGACTAGGACTTGCAGTGCTGGTCTAGGCTTAGGCTGTCCCAAACCTCTCTCTCTAATTCAGTGGAGAGCCATGCAGTAAGCCCTTCTTTTCCTAAGTTCCCATCTGGCCTGCCCTCAGCTGTAGACTTCACCTGTGGAACCATACTCAGGTGTGCCCTTCAAGGTGAATCAATGCTATTTCTCCTTCCTCAGCTTACCAACCTCCTAACTCCAACAAGTTCCTCATAGAGCCCTGTCTCCAAACCACCTCATATCTTCCCAGCCCTTTCCCAATCCTCACCCCACACACTCCCTTTTCTCTTGGTAGTATTTCTTGGTAGTATTTCTGTCACCCAGAAAAAAATTAAAAAGTTCAAAGAATTAATGTGGAGTTAAGAGATTAACAAAGTGTCTCCTCCCACTCTGCCCCAAGCTTCAGAAAAGAGACTTCTATTCTGATTGCCTCCCTCAACACCTCCCCCTTTAGAAAGCCCTTCAGAAACAGACAAATAAAATCTCTCCTGGTTTTAGGGCCTGTCTGAGAGGGAAGTCCAAGTTCATTTTCAAGTTAGACAAGAGAACTGAGGGGGTTGGGGAAGAGGTGAAGGAGTGCTTGCTGGGGGCTGGATTTAGCTTCCTTGCAGAGATCTAACAAAGGCCCCTTTTGGTCAGAAAGCTAACAAACTGAATGCCTGGAAAAGGTATTTACCACTTTCAATCACTTCCTCTATCTTTTAAAGTTTAGATTTGGGGCTACTAAAGGAGAGGCAGACCGGCCACTTAAAAAAATATTTCCAGTTACCTAAAAAAAAAATATGGACAATAATGTTTTTTTTTTCTTAGAGCAGGGAGGAATTGTAGGCCCCAGTACAATATTCTTCTGGTACAAGGCAGAGTGTTCAACCTGCTTCAAAGAACAGTTAAGCACAAAAGGTGCGGGCTAAGCACTTTTGCTCAGGCAATGGACTCTATGAACACTATTAGTGTGATGTGGGAAGTAGAGCTTGGTGGGGTCCTAAGAGATCTGGCATGGTGGAGAGAGTATGTATATTTCATTGTGAGGAAGAGGGGAGGTTTAAATCAAATGGTCCACAGCCCAGCTCTGTCTATAACTAGACACCTTCAGCAGCTGTAGCAAAAGCACATCCTAATCTGGACATCACTGAGCAGAATGCAAGATATCAACCTTCAAAAGATGCCTCATCAAAAGTATGGCAATCTTCTCCATCTAAAAAAGAAGGAAGGAAAAACTCAAGGCTTAGCTGAAGGGTTGGAGGATCCCTTCCTGCTAAAATGACCAACTTTGATTAGGGTCCATAAAGCAAAAAGATAGAAAAGAGATTGTGTGTCTGGATATTTGGGACAAGATTCCTGCTGGAAATGGTTAATGGAAAGATACAATGCAAGACATAATTTGGTGACTTTTAGTGACTGGTTTCCTTGGGGGAGGATTATCCCTTCCTTACTGCCTTCCTCTCAGGCAAACTGCCTTCTTTAAAGGGAGGTACAGGCACATTTTTCTTCTGGCTGTGTGCGTCCCTGTACTTGTAACAGAAACTAACAACAGAATCTGAGGAGTTAGAAAGGAGAACGGCGCCATCCCCAGAGACTACTGCCACTTTCTCTTGACTATGCCACTTTCATAGTCAAGAGAAAGCATACCACATGTCTTTAACATGATCTTTCAAGGCAGAGAAACCACCTCAAGATTCTGGAACTTGCTGGCATTCAGAATTTCTAGGGAGCGTGCTTGTTGAGTTCTGGGTTTTGGTGTCCATGCTGAGGAGTGTGGACTGTAGAAGGTGCGCATGACACATGTGTACTGTGGAAACATTGTGGCTCATCATCATGAGGGGTGCAAAAAAGGAACATGGCTAAGATATGGACTTGGGGAAGACCCTGCTCCTCCCAGAGCTGAGCCAATAGACAATGTTAAGAAGAGATGTAATTCATAGAGAGAGATAGTGCTGAGATGTAATTCGTAGACATAATGAGGAAAGACTTTGTTCAATTCCCCTCCTACTGTAAAAACTCAGACAGTCCTTTTCACTATAATCTATGTTTGTGATGTAAAACACCCTTAGCTCTCTTTGCAGTTCATGTATTATCAGTAACTCCCCTGCTAAAGAAATAATACAGATTTATTTGTGACTCATCTACGATAGACCCATCATTTCTAGACAAGTAAGTATTCAATTTAAGCTTTGTTAGGTGTTAAAGAGAACGTCATATAACATCATGAGTCCCCTCAGATACCCATCTATAGAATTAGGTGATCTTTTAATTGTTTGTTTTTAAGCATGATATTTTCCTTGATTATGACAACATAGCCATATTCAACTTTAAAAAGATTAAAGTCTTAAGATCATGCTGAGGTTGAGAGGGAGACAGTAGTGGCTCTTGTTGAAAATGATGTGTTCAGCACAGTCGTCTTTGGTAATTCATCTCTGCCTTTATTTTTCTGATACAATTAGCTACCAAGTGGAAATAGTATTCTGTCACACATAAGTGCAGGCATGACTTTTACTATTATTTTATTTTTTTAAGAGGAAACAAAGGCATCAGGGTGGAGTAGATCCTCAGGCAATTTCCCAAGCACACAATCCTCAGTTTACTTTTCACTTAGTGAGACTTTTGCTCAAGAAAATTATTTGCCATTTCACCAAATTTGACAGAATTTGGAGTTGGCACTGTTCTTTGGGGCGATTTTTACACTCCAATATTGGGGAGTTTTGGTCACTTCTGCGGCCTGATGGATGAACGGGCTCTATCAGAAATGTTGCCGCTGCCGAGTTGGGGATCTCGCCAGAAACTCCTAGATCTGCTCTTTTTCTTAGGCTAGCTCCCAGGACTCGCAGAATTCGGTAGTTCACCTAAATATGCTATTTGTTTTTAATTTTACACGTGAAAATTATTTAGCAGTTTGGCTTACCAAGATTTGACCAAGCTTAAACTTGGAAAGAGCAGTTTCCACACAAGACAATAAATGGCTGAGGCAGGAGTAGGGAGAGCGGGATGAATGTCCGCAGTTCTTTCTGAAAAGGAGTGAATCAAGCGGTGCAAGTCCCTGCATAATCTTCATTGACTGGTTGGCTTGCTCTCTGGGAACCCATAGCTGGGCATGCATGGTAATTTGTGCGGTAGGAGGACTCCAGTGGAGTCCTTGGGCTTTGTGGGAGTGTGGGTGGACACTGGCTTTCTTGACGACCAAGTGGTGTATTCATAGGGTGCTGTGTGAGCAGAAATGCAAGTGTTGGGAGCTAGGTTTCCAAATGCCAGGAATTCCTGTACTTATTTGCAACTTTTAAAAATTATTACATTTTTAGTTAGTGCACAAAATATATTTATCATGACATCTTCATTGATTATGTGTTCTTTGCTCTCTGTCTCCCACTGTAACACTGCCACCAACTCAAAATTTCTGGGGCCACATCCACTGCCAAGATTAAGAATCACTTTTGTAGGCCTTCTCCCTGTCTTATGACTGAAACCTCCTAAAGAAAGCAAAGAAAAAGCAAATCATGTGGAGTTGTGAGAAAAAGAGTGGTTAAATAATAATCAGAAGGCCACAAAGATTTCTCAGAAAAGTTGAGAGGACCCCCGGCTCAAAAGAGGTGTAGCAGTTGGGAGATAGAAGGGGCTAGGGGCCCAAGGGACTTCTGGAAGCTGGGGGTGTCCTAGTTGGCACTCTGAGAAAGGGGGAGAAAAAATATTCAAACAGTAGGAATCTTAGCATTAACTTTTATGCAGCTGTGTGTGTTCATTTGCTGCAAATAAGGCATAAAAATGGCATGGCATGCAGTAAGCAGACACACATATGACAATAATCATATACAGTTGGATGTTTCAATTATACTTCGAAACTTGTTGCATTGCAGGTCTGAAAATTTTCTATATTAAATTTTATCTTCAGTGTTTTGTGCCTCAAATACAACATTGGGATCATAAAAGGTGGTGGATTTTTTCTTCCAAAGGTTATCAGTTAGAAAATTGGACTTTGCAAAGCCTAGTCCCACCCTTGGATGAGTGTCTCAGATGTGACTCATCCTGGGAAGAAGAGAACCCAACAGACCCTTCTCTTCCAAAGATCAGTGTTCCTGTCAATCTCTCTGGGTCTAACCCTCCAGGCTCAGTTATTAAGGAAGTGGGCTCTTTGCTAGGTCGCTGAAACACTCCTTTAGTCCCTTTGCTGGCTTCATAGGGTTCACTCTTTAATCTCTGAACCCTCACAGTGTGTGAACCCTGTGAGCCCTAACAGATAGTCCGCTCAGTGTACCTGGGTTAGAATCTGCCCTGAATCTGTCACATCAGGTTTTCACTGAAAGGTTCTTTGGGGAGACACCCAATGTTTACAAATGTGTATTTATCTCAAAGACTATGTGGGGACAGCTACCCTAGCCAGTGTCCATCATTCTGGGGGAAACAAACAAACCAGAAGTTAAAATGTTATTCCCAGTTAGGGAATATGATTTTTATACATTACTCCCTCTTCATGTGTATGTGTGTATGGGTGTGTGTGTAAGTGTCAAGATTTTTCTAAAAGGCTGAGTAAATTCCTGCTCAAAAGTCACATATAAACACATATATACATACACAGTACAATATATACCTAATATAATATATAAAAAGTACAAGTGCCTTCTCCAGTGGTCTTTAAATCATCTCTAGGTTACTCAGTAACCTAATTGCATCTAATGCAATGCAATGCTGTGAAAACAGTCGCTACACTGCATAATTTAAGAATACTAGGAAAAATGTTTATACATGTTTGGTACTGATGCATTTTTTAAAAATGCATGCCTGTGCGTCATGGTTGGTTGATTACACTGATGGAGCCTGCGGGTTCACAATGGGTGCACAATGGGAGCAAACACGTGTATATGTGCATATATAAATATAAGTGTCTATTTTGATAACTTGAATTCCATATTTTTTTAACACAACACAAGCAATGTATGTCTAGAAACTGATACCCCAAGAAGGTAAGCTGGGTTTTTTTTGGTATCAGAAAAAATGCAGAGGACCAAGTCCATTGCTATGGACTTGTCCCTCCTTTTCTCCCTTCCTCCTATCCACCAATAATTGTTTTCCAAATATTTACAATTTGCTTTTTAAATGAATTGTTCAAATAATCAAAGGAGTGAAGAAGCTTGGGGAATGTTTCTAAAAACAATGGAATCTGGTCGTCTGTCGTGTCCCCCCGACCCCCAGCCTTGAGACTGAGCGAAGCCTGGAGACTGAGGTCTATGCTGTTTGAATGGGCAATACATTGCATTAAGTTCAACATTTACCTTGATTACAAACACTCAGGGTGTTCAGGAACTGCTTCTTCACCACCACCAACACCATTTCTTCAAGCTTTGCTCGGTAACAGCAGCTTCAGGCATCAAACGCTGCGGGGCGGGGGGTGGGGTGGGGTGGGGGGGAGGAAGAGTCCCGACTTCTGAAGGTGAAATAGCTGCCTTTGCAAGTCTTCCCAGACGCAGACACATTCTGGGGCAGCAGTGGGTGACACTGGGCACCTCGCTGTAGAAACTACTCACATTATTTAACACCCCCACCCCAGGCTGCTCAGAGAATTTAGGAATATTGAATATTGTCTTCTTAACTCCTCAGCGGTTTCCTATTCTTGCTCAGGAGACCCAAAGATTTCCAGGAAATGGCAGCTCTTCCTCTAGCTGCGTGAGTGGGACCAGCAAAAGCCAGCCGGATTCTTGGACAGAAGCAGCTACCGTGCGTGAGACTTGGCGCAGAATTCTGGCGTCCAGTGTCTTTTGGGAAGCTTCCTCAAGGTTTGGGCAGCTTGGAGACCTTGTCTGTCTCGGAGAGAGCCCCAAACAGGCTGCACAGAGTTCAGACAGAGGTCCCTACGCCCCCAACCTAGGACAGGGCAACCCTTATTTTCTCAACTTGAATCAAACGAAATCTGCGTCAGTTACGAACCTTAACTCGCAGACCGGGTGGCGCCAGCCTGTCCACATCTTTGTTATTTTAAAGGGAATATATTTTTAAAGAAAAAAATATTAATCGCGGGGCTGGAAGGTGAACTCGTATTTTCCAACAAACATCCCTAGGGGAACTTGTGTGGCTGGCGCAGCAGCGGTCCTGGGCGTTAGCCCAGTACCTTGTCGCACTCCCCGGATAGAGTACCCGTCCGTGTTGGAGTCCCCTTCCTGCAGTCTTGTCCCGGTGATTCTTTGCCCCAACGTAGTTTTGCAGAGGGGCGGCCCCTCTCCAGGCGTTGTGCGGGCCCGCGAGGCAAGCAATGACGGGGCGGGGGAGAGGGGGAACACAGGCGGCCGCGAGCTGAGCCGCTAGTGTCAAGCCGCAGGGACGACGCAGGTTCCCCAGACTTTCACTGCCTTGAGACCCCGGTTCCGTGTTTATTCGCAGAAAGAGGACGTGAGTGAGCTGAGGGCCTACTGACTCCTGCAGCATTCCTAGACCGCACTTTGCAGGGGTGTTATTCTTGAAGCTGCAGCTTTCCTAGACCGCACTTTGCAGGGGTGTTATTCTTGAAGCTGCTCACGCCAAAGGACGCTCATAGGGATCTTTCGGCATTAAGGCATTGGAGGAAGCGTGAACTAATTTCAACCCCCAAATGTCTACACTGATGGATTATTTCTTTCCCAAATCTTTTTCACTCACTTAGGAAGGCTTAGCTGAGCTTTTCTTGAAATTTGCTTTTCCAGCATGTGTTCCAGCTGGTCCCAAGAAATGGGGCGGCTGGTGGGGGGGGGCTGTTTAAAAAAAACTCCCGTGCAACTGAGAGGACAGGGAAATTCATTGCACATAGACAGCAATGAAACAATGAGTTTCACTGCAGAATGGGACATCTCGGAGAGAATGGAGGTGCCCTTTCATTTTTAATAGAGAATTAGAGGCCGAGAATACAGGTAACAGGGGCCATGGAGTTGCCAAAGCTTTGACCAGCCTCCTGAAGTGGCTCGGAAGAGGTGGCTCTTCTTTTCTGTAAACAGTCTCTTCTTGTGATGATCTCACCCCCCCCCCCGCCAGATGTGTCTTCTAATCCCAACAAAATAAGGCACTTAAAAAAGTTAAATCAAAATTTCAAATTAATCCAATGCAAACTATGTATATTATATTTAGGGTAGAGGACCAAGCAATTTTGCTCTCGTGGATTTTATTGGCTTCTCTGTATAGTGATAAATTTTTACTGGATTTGTTTTTTATTAGCAAAAGGATTTTTAGAACTGTATCCACATCTAAACTTCCTGAGTTTCAGAGGCATCTTCATTATACAGAGGTGAGAAGTCCCACTGGGGAAAGTTTCAGAAGTCTGGTGACAGGAGACTTGACATCCTTCTAAGACAGATGACAGTGCCCTCCCTTTGCGTCTGTTTTTTTTTTTTTTTCCTTCTCCCTATTCTGTATTCTGCCGGCACAAGCCATCCAGAGAAAGGTCGCTTTGTGGAGAACTCACTTCCCTTTGGAAGACTCCTATACAGTGGCCCCAGTGGCAGTCCCTGGAGATTTTCCTTCCTGGTCTCTAGAGCCCTACTCCTTTCAGCTCTGACAGCTGTTCTTGCAGACCCATTTGACTACATTTCCCAGTACGCTCTGGTTTGTTGTAGCCATGTAACTGAATTCTAGTCAGTGGAATGTATATTTGCTGGCCAAAGATTTAAGGAATGTGTCTTGATCCCCTTCTTCCATGTCTAGGGAAGACACAAGATGAGAAAAGTCTGTGCAACTTGATCATGTGTAAATGAGAGCCACCCAGTGACTGGAACCATCTCTTTATTAGGTCTTTCCCTATGGAGGAGTATTCTCCTACTGTGTCGGAAGCAATGAACATTCTGAAGAGTATCACATCCCAAACCATCCTTCACTAACACATCCTTTAAAAAGAAAAATGGAATATAATACATCTTTATCATTTCATATAAATGCTAATGAGTCTTTAAGTGTACTGGCTCATGCCTATAATCCCAGTACTTGGGAGGCTGAGGCAGGAGGATCATCAGAATTTCAAGGCCAGTTTAGAATACGGAGTGAGACCTTGTCTCAGAACCTAAAACAAAACAAACAAACAAACAAATAGTTAGCTGACTTTAGCTAATCCTAGCACTTGAGAGGCGGAGGCAGGAGGATCTCTGAGTTCGAGGCCAGCCTGGTCTACAGATCGAGTTCCAGGACAGCCAGGGCCACACAGAGAAAACAAACAAACAAATAAATACCCAGTGAATGTGAGGTAACCTTTTTTGGCCTTTAGATTCATACTGCAGTACAAGAAACTTGGGGAATAGCTCAATGGTTAAGAGCATTTGTCTGTTCTTCCAGAAGACCCAGATTTTCCCGTCTCCACCTCTCAAATTCTGGGATTACAGGCACACATTACCATATTGGGTTTATGTGCTTCTAGTAATTGAATCCATGGCTTCATGGATGCCAGGCAAGTTCTCTACCAACTGGGCAACATTACCAGTCCTCACAGGTGCAGTATCACAGATTCAGGCTATTAAATGGCAGCAGTGTGCTATGAGGCTTACCTAGAGGAAGAGATGATATGTACGAAAACACGAAGCATTTAAGTCTGTGGATAAGATTACTCAGACTTGGGAACTTGTTTCACTTGAGAGGCCAGCAAGGATTTCCATGGCCATAGTTGGCACCTCACTGCTCCTGGAAACTACTCTCATCTTTGGAGAGAGCAACGTTGTGTCGATGATTGAATTGGTCCATCATGGACGAATGCAAGGCATAATTTCTCTGGGTCAACTTCCAATCTTTGAATTCATTTTAAAAAAGTATACAGGGACTAGAGAGATGGCTTAGCACAAAGAGTGCTTGAAAAGGACCCGAGTTCAGTTCCCAGCATCCACATTAGACAACCCACAACTGCTTGTAACTCCAGTTCTGGGTGATCTGAGAGCCCTGAAGGCAATTGCTGTTCACACACGCACACACACTCCTTCACACACACACACAATTAAAAATAAATCTTAAAACATAAAAAAGAGTAAGAAAAAATATACAGTGTGTTATATTAATCAAAGTCCACCTCTGCAAGTTAAATAAGTGGGAAGGGGCCTGCAGTTCAGAGAGGCTGGGTTCTATACGGTGCTCTGTGTGGCTGCTGGACAACAGAATGAGGTGGAAGAATGTCACACACTTTCTCTTTCTGTGGCACTTTGAATACTATATTTTTTTCTAATTTATTCAAGCATATATAGATGGGTGCTAGACTAGAGAAAGGGGCATATCTAAGATGACCTCTTGAGGACTTGGGTTTTTTCTGCCTTTGGCTTCCCTAATACCCTGCAACAGCTTACCTGTAAAATGTGTCAGATCCAGTAGTGGGGTCAGGGGCTGCTGCCACTTGGCCATCAACAACATAACCCTGGCAAAGACTTTGTTGGAATAAAAACATCAGGAAAATAAACACTGAAAGCTGTATAGTTAGAGGAGTGTCTAGGAGCTGTCAGGTTGAAATACTAGTCTATTTAGGAAGGGAATAAAAAGGAGCAAGGCTTCCAACTCTCTTCTGCCTCCAAGAAAATATCCCTCACAGCGTAGATGATGCCAAACACATCAAATTAATTAAGGAAAGAGACCGGAGAGATACTAAGGCTGAACAGCTGCTCTAGCCAAGGTATCAATCAATGCATTTCAGGGCATGGGGAGGGAAATACCAGGAAGAAGTGAGACAGGTTTTCCTGAATGTGGAGAGCTCACCCATCTGCTCAGGGAGCTGTAAGGAAGACTCAGGCAGGACCTATACTGAAAGGCTTGTAACTAAGTCACAATGGAGGTAAGGAACCAGCACGCTGGGAAGGAAGGCATCGGAGCTGAGGTGGGGGCTGGGTAAGACAGAAGTTCCCATACACACTACTCTGAGATGGGACAAGAACAAGTGGGGGACAGGCTTGTGCCCCAGCTTGGGTAAAAGTTCTGCAGCTCAGAGCTCAGGAGATGTGTGTTGGTAAGAGTGCAAGTATCTGAGCAAAAACTTGTGTCAGAGAGCCAGGAAAAGGCTGGGACGCTGAGCAACTGGAGCTCTGCCAAAATATTAGGAACTGTACAGGAATTTCAGACACAAGATCAGTGGAAGGAGATACAACTGTTGATCTATTTACCCTTTAGAAAAGAGGTCAAGTCCAAGCAAATGAGAATGATACAGGCATCTCTGGTCAGTTGTAGGGAAACCAGAAAAAGGCACCTGCTTCACTGGTAATGTATTAGAAGTACCTGAAGTAGTAATGTACCTGAAGTGGTAATGTATTAGAACCAGCTGTGTAGAGGTATCCAGGGAGGAATTAAGGAAGGTGTGTGTGCATGTATGTGTGTGTGTGTGTGCATGTGCGTGTGTGTCCTTGTCCATGTGTTAAAGGTTACACATATATGTTCTTATGCATTCAAACTGTGCTTCTTCTGAAACAGTTTACATCAGCATACAAAACAATCTACCAACAATAGAGCAATACGCTGGTGTACTGCAGTGACAGACATGATAGGGAATAATACGATACAGATACAGGAACATACAGATGCCAAATAACACTCATGTTGATGTTGGAAATGTATATATAGAAAGATTTCTTTGTTGGTTATTTGTTGCTTTGTTTTTGTTTTTGTTTTTGTTTTTGTTTTTGAGACAGGGCTTCTCTGTGTAGCTCTGGCCGTCCTGGAACTCACAGAAATCTGCCTGCCTCTGCCTCTGGATCTAGAGTGCTGGGATTAAAGCTGTGCACTACCACCACCCACCCCCACACACATATATATATGTGTGTGTGTGTACATATATATGTGTATATATGTACATATATATGTATATATATTTCAGTACTAAGACTGAAGATTTCATATTTCACAAGATAAGATGTGTCACATGGACAGTGACACTGAGAATGAACTACTCCCTGGCTACCTGCTCTACATAAATGTTGAAAATGTGTCCTTTGATGATGACTGCATTTACTCAATTGTCAGAACAATAGGATGATTTAACTTAGTCAATGAAAACAATTCATATGGTTGTTCACTTGGTATTGTATTTGAGCCCTCTTCTTTACTTTCACACCAAAACCAAATAAGGAAATTTGTTCAGGGGTCCTGCGGTCCACTCAGAAAGTTTACTTATGTATAACAATATACCTAAATGCTTTATATATGTGCTATATAACAGAAGAGAGACCATCAAATGCTATCACACTCTCTTGAAAGCTCTTGATAGATAATCTTCACTCATCACAATACCCTCTTGGGGAGAGAAAAAAAATCTGTAGCTGGTAAACTTCATCCTGAATGTCAACAGGAGGCTGATGCCATAACACAGCATCCTGAGATAACCTGCATCTCAAAGCCACGCTGGCTGTGATTACTTAGCATTTATATAGCACTTTATCTGGCTCCTGTATGTCAGCATCATTAATGGGAGATAACTCACTGGGAGTTACAGCCAAGAAAACAAATTCATGGCCAAAAAGCAGAAAGGGTTGGAGGAGCTTACAGGATCTGGGCAATTCCATAGGCTGTGGTTAGTAACAACGGGAGGGGCTGTTTAAAGGGACAGAGAAAGCTCCTGTGCCTCTCTCCTATGAGCAGGAGTGGCTGAAGGTACAAAAGGAGTAAGTGGCTTCAGAATTAGGGGAGAAAATCATGCCAGTGAGATTTACTAAGTTTAAAAATCTGACTAAAAGAATTTAGTTTGTTTTCTATAACACCATAGATTTCAAGAGAACCGTCAAAAGGAAGACTCTGATGGAGGATTCTGTTCGCATAGACAAGATGCCCTTCATAATGGTGTCTCAGTCTAGAAATCAGCTATTGCAAGATGCCCTTCACAATGGCACCCCAGCCTAGAAGTCAGCTATTGCTGCTTTATAAATAAAATATTCAGAGACTCACCCAAGTTCCACTGTGGTGTTTTGACAAAAGACAGGTCCACTCAAATATTTCGTGGGAGTTAAGAATTTAATAATTTGCCAAATGGTGGTGGCACATGCCTTTAATACCAGCACTCGGGAGGCAGAGGCAAGTGGATCTCTGTGAGTTTGAGGCCAACCTAGTCTACGAAGAGAGTTCCAGGACAGTCAGGACTACACAGAGAAATCCTGTCTTGAAAAAAAAACCAAGAAAAATTTTAATAATTTAATTAACTGGAAGCATGCTAGAGTATTGGGGAACTGAAAACAGCAGGGTTTTACTTACAGCTCTGAGCTGAAAGCACAGGTTTGGAGCTAGCTGGTCCCCATTGAATCTCGGCTCTACCACTTATTACAGCGTAAATTTAGAAAGATCATCTAACACTTATGAGCCTCAATATTTTTCATTTGTTAAATGGAAACTTTGTAACACACAATGAGATGGACTTTTACATCCAGTATTATAGCAAAGAAGGGTGCCTTACTACTACTCAAGAACTCTTAGACTCACCAACTCCAGCCTAAAGTCTCCCTTTACACATGCCGTTGAACCTGCTAGAAAGATAAAGCCCCCAAGGGACCCAAACTAAGAAGAGAAAATGAAAATCTGATGGTAACTGTGGGAGAAGATCCTGGAGACTCCCTGAAGTGTGCTCGGAGATAGCAGGCTGAACTTAGTAACCAAAAAGACTGAGGCTCACAGAACCCTCACAGTTGAAGTGCACTATGCGACTAGAGAGTGTGTCACAGTGAGAAAGAATAAAACACCATAGAAACAGATGACTTTGGAAAACAACTTGGTAGAGCTTTTTGGTTTTCAAGCCACGGTTTCTGTGTAGCCCAGGCTGTCCTGGAGCTCCCTCTGTAGACCAGGCTGGCCTTGAACTCAGAGATCCGCCTGCCTCTGCCTCCTGAGTGCTGGGGTTAAAGGTGTTCACCCCAGTATTTGACTGAACCTGGTAGAATTTTTAGGTGTGAAAAATACCATATTTCATTCATTCTAAGACATATTTTCTTTTCCATTTTAGCATCTCTGGCTCTATGATGCTTTCTGCAAACACACGTGGGTGAGCAGTCCTTTTGATGTAATTGTCATTGCTTGTTCACACTTCAAAGACTCCAGGAGACAAGATAGAACACTCTTGCCAGAAAGCACGGTGATACAAACCTTGGCACCACAGAGGACAGGGCAGTTTGGAAGAGTATGAAGTTTTAAGGCCATTTGGAAGAGTTTAACTTTGAATATGGATAATGAGGATCTAATATATTTCACTTATACTTTCTCTTTAAAATTAATATACAAAAGTAATCAATTTTAAGAACTTTTTTATTTGGTTTTTCGAGGCAAGGTTTCTCTGTGTTGCCTTGGCTGTCCTGGAACTCACTCTGTAGACCAGGCTGGCCTTGAACTCAGAGATTTGCCTGCCTCTGCCTCCCGAGTGCTGGGATTAAAGGCTTGCACCACCTCCGCTTGGCTATAAAAGCCTATGTTTAAAGTCTAAAATACTTCTTCAGATACATGGTACAAAGTTCTGGGTCATGAAACACTTTCTATAGCTTAATTGCAGTGTCTTAGATTATGTAAAGTACAGTAGATGTTTTATCAGTCAGTTTAGGATTGAAAGGAAATCTGTCTGTGCCCTCAGCAGGACGAAGCATGGGGACAAGATGTTACAAACTGTTGAGTTGACAGGAGGGTTGAGTCAAATCTGAGTAGCTGTATCGGCACACCTTCATTTCACACTGGCAAAGACAGCAACGTTCCAAAAATTATCAGGAAGGTAGCCCCTACTCACAAAATGTCTTCTGTGAGTTTGTTTCTCACATCTAAAACTAATCAGGACACTCAATGAATCCTATCTAAATAAGCTAAAATCAACAGTAAATGTTTGAGATTGGAGCTGGAGTGATACCTTTATTGGTAAGGTATTTGCCATACAAGTATGAGGACCTACAGCTCGAGCCCTGGAACCCACTTAAAATAGCCAGACATGGTGGCACAGGCTTTAATCCCAGTGCTGGGAGGCAGAGACAGGCAGATTTCTGAGACTCACTGGCCAACCAGCCTACTAATTGGTGAGCGCCAGGTCAAGAGAGAGACCTTGTTTCAAAAAACAATCTGGACATCAGGCTGGATGCAGCTGCACACACCTTCAGTGCCAGCATTGAGGAGGTCCTGGTCTATATTCTGAGTTCCAGGGCAGCAAAGACTACATAGTGAGACCCTGTCTAAAAACAAACAAAAAACAATAAAGAGCCCCAAATA
Organism: Ondatra zibethicus; assembly: GCA_004026605.1. Lineage (NCBI taxonomy): Eukaryota > Metazoa > Chordata > Mammalia > Rodentia > Cricetidae > Ondatra > Ondatra zibethicus. The sequence goes on along the minus strand of PVIU01000780.1, from coordinate 233,518 downwards.
AACTAACAAAAATTTACAAAAAAACCCAAGATGGATAGCACCATGAAGAATGACACCTGAGGTTGACTTCACCCACACATGTGCACCACCACTGCCACACAAATGCTCACATTCATATCCACACACATATGTACACACAAATTGGAAGTGTCAGGCTGGATTAAGATTTTTAATTGTATGCTACTACAGGTCATAGTGATATAGAATGTTAACAGTGAGATAATAGGAAAAGAGATCAAATGACATCACAATGCTATACTAATACTAAATTAACTTTAAATACATAGAATAGGGGTAGGGCTTAGACTTATTGGTAGAACATGTGTTCTACCACTGAACACAATGTTCAACCCCCAGCACATGCCCTGCCCTGTCCAGTACTAGCAGGGTCTGAAGTTTGATGATAATGAGAAGTTACTATTTAATGGATACAAAATGTCACTTTAGAATAATTTTTAAAACTGTCCAGTGATGGCAGTTGACAATAATGAGAGTTTACTTAATATCACATTGAAATGTTCACTTACTATTACTAAAATGGGGGACTGAAGAGATGGCTCAGCAGTTAAGAGCACAGACTACTCTTTTTTATTGTTTTTATCGAGCTAAATATTTTTCTCTGCTCCCCTCCCTATGTCTCCCCTCTGCTTCTACCCTGTCCCATGGTCCTCGTGCTCCCAATTTACTCAGGAGATCTTGAGCACAGACTGCTCTTCCAGAGGACACGGGTTCAATTCCCAGCACCTACATGGCAGATCACAACTGTCTGTAACTCCAGTTCTAGGAAACCTGATACCCCCAAACAGACATGCATGCAGGCAAAACACCAACACACATAAAATAAAAATAAATTATTAAAAATTATTAAAGTGAGATATTTTATATTACTCATATTTAACTATAAAAATAGGCTTTAAGACACCTCAAAATATAGTCATTCCATCACTATAAAAGTAGCAGGTCACCAGGAAGGTAAATCTGCTTCTTAATTTTACACAACTACTTCAAATATAAAACAAAACTATCAGAAGAAATTGCTAAACTCAACACAATGTTAGAAATGTTGAAAAGTCTTAGCTCTCTAGAAGTTGTCAGAAGTGATCAGAGACTGACAAGCTAAGCAACATCTGACAAGGGTGCTCTGATGGCGAGGCCTGGAATCCTGCATAGAGGATATGCATTTGTTTAAGGGCATACATATCTTTTTTTTTTTCATCCAGTGGAGTAGTGGACATTCAGACCAAGAGTGCCTCCCAGAACCAGCAACATGCCCTTCCAAAGAAGAGAGTCTTGCTGGGGGAAACTATGCAGGAGAAGCCGACCAGATACCGTGAGAGGGTCACTTTGGCCCTCAGGACTCTGGAAGGGGACACTGGCAAGAACTGTCCCTCACAGCTAAGTCTGTGTCACTTTTAAATGCAGATCCTGTCTCGCTGGAGTGAGATGAGTGATCCAACAACAGATGAAAGGCAGTGACCCTGGTCTCTAGGACACCTGTAAGAGTGAGTACCTGGGAAGCATGCAGTGCACACCCGTGCACCTGTAAGAGTGAGCACCTGGGAAGCATGCAGTGCACACCCGTGCACCTGCACCCACTCCTCGCGGTGAAGAGTCCAGGTCCCTGAGCCAGATGTGCCCTTCATTGAGCTCAGGCTCACCAAGGTGGCCAGCACCAACAAGTCCCAGAACTTCTGAAATTTCAAAAGAGACCATAATAGACTATAGAAGAGACTATAACAGAACATTCAAAACACTGACCATGTGTCACAAAACAAATCGTGACAAATATAAAGACAGCATCATATGGGCCACATGAGCAATTAATTCAAATATTAACAGGAGAAAGACAAAATTCCCATATAGTTGGAGATTCAGAACTAGAGTTTAAAAAAGCATAACGAAAAAAATAGAAACTAGGTAGTATTTAGACTACAATAAGAAAATCTACAAACAGATCATCAGCACAAGGGGCCAGCCCTGATTTAGACTGGATCATAGGCGACCATGGCCGGGGCTCATTCGTGAACATAACAAAGGTACCCTGTAGTGGCAATGCTAGTTACAGACACCGGGCACGTGTAGTGTTGGGGGAGGGGAGTTGTGTGACAGCAGGGTACATATGAAAAGCCTCCATGCTATGTTCTGAAGTTTGCTGTGACCTAATATTGATCTTAAAATGTCTCTTTCAACATGTGAGGAAAAGGGCTGGCTAGATGACTCAGCAAAAGACAACTGCCACCAAACCTGACAAACTGAGTTTGATCTCCGGGACCCACATAGTAGAGGAGAGAACTGACTTCCACAAGTTGTCTTCTTGCCTCCACACCCATGCGACCAATAAAAAATAAATAAATGAATGTATGGAACAACCAGGAATGATTGCACATGCTCTTAATCCCAGTGCTCATGAGGCAGAGTCAGGCAGAGGTCAGCTCGGTCTACACAGTAAGTTCCAAGTCAGCTGAGAAGATCAAAGTTACACAGTAAGATCAGCTCCCCCCCCACACACACACATTGTCTGCTCTTCAGAAGACCTGGGCTCAATTCCCAGCAGCCACATGGCAGTTGGCAGCTAACAACTGTCTATAACTTCAAGATCTGACATCCTAACACAGACATACATGCAGGCACAACACCAATGCATATAAAAGAAAAGAGAAAAGAAAACAAGGAGAAGAATACCCAAGATCTTTTCTTCCTTCCTTCCTTTCTTTCTTTTTTTAATTTTTATTTTGGTTTGTGTGTTTGGTTGGTTTTTTGTTTTTTGGTTGTTTTTTGTTTTTTGTTTTTCGAGACAGGGTTTCTCTGTAGCTTTGGAGTCTGTCCTGGAACTAGCTCTTGTAGACCAGGCCGGCCTCGAACTCACAGAGATCCACCTGCCTCTGCCTCCCAAGTGCTGGGATTAAAGGCGTGCGCCACCACTCTGTCAATATCACAACAGGACCCTAGAGGACTCCATTGCCCCCAGTTTCAAACCTGTCTTCTTTCTTCACTGTCAACAGGACCAGGGCTGGGGACGTGGTTCACAGGGACAGCACCTGCCTTGCCAGCCTGAACATAAGCCCCACCCCCAGAACACACGGTGGAAGGGGTGCGCCAGCTCCTCCCCACTGACCGCCATGCACAGTGCCACACACACACACGCACACACACACGCACACACACTCACACACGAGCACGCACACACATGCACACACACGCGCACACACACGCACACACACACGTGCACACGCACGCGCACACTCACACACATGCACACACACGCACACACACTCACATACTCACACACTCACACACACACAGGAAAAAGATGAAAGTTCAAAACTGGGAGAAGCTAGTGCCTATATTAGGAGTTAGGATAGGGCCACCTTTGGAAAAGCTGAGAAAGCTGATGAGGAAAGATCACGGAGTTAGCTGGAATTGACTTGTTTTGTTTTGTTTCAAGACAGGGTTTCTCTGTAGTTTTGGAGCCTGTCCTGGAACTAGCTCTTGTAGACCAGGCTGGCCTTGAACTCACAGAGATCCGCCTGCCTCTGCCTCCCGAGTGCTGGAATTAAAGGGATGCGCCACCACCGCCCGGCCTGGAATCGACTTTTTATTTTATCTATTACTCTGGATAAAGTTGAACAGGTGTAGTTACTTAGTGATAATTCATCAAAAGTTTATATTATATTTTATAAGGCTCTATAAAATACATATAATCTAATAAAAAAAACTTGTAGATTATAAAAAAGAAAAGAAAACTGCAGGGTAGCTTTGCTATGTAGAATTTTCAGTTTACATCAGAAGAAGTAAGGCAGTGGTTCAAAGTCACGGGAGTCTACGACCATTCCATTGCCCGTAGGCGCTTAGCTGTCTGCAGTGGGAGGAAGGCCGATGGAGACCCTGGTGCCGCCGGCTGGGAAGCGGCACCCTGTGCCGTTGTGGAGTTTCTCTTCAACTGTGTTTCAGAAGGTGTCTTGGCTCCTGCTCCTCTAGGCTTCCTAACTTCCTGTGGTAGAAAATACCCTTCTGCATGGAACACAGACAGCTGTTCCTGTTCTTGCTCTAAGTCATCTCTGTCAATATCACGAAAGAAACAGTGCAGGATTTGTGTAGGAACAGTCAAGTTGATTGATTTAAAAGACAAGTGCAGTCAGGGGCGTGGTGGCACATACCTTTAATCCTAGTACTTGGAAGGCAACTTGAGCTACAGAGTGAGTAGGATTTTCCCTGGATAGCTTTTGCTCCTTCATTATGTACAGTTTTTAATGATTTTAAAATTAAATTTGGAAAATTTAAGAAATACATGTAATATAGTTTATAGTATATGTTGAATGTGTAGGTAGTGAAAATAGAGAAAAATTAATTGTAATAAAATATTAAATTCAGAAGAGAGGTTGTCTCTGAGGATAGATATTACAATGTGATGAAAGAAGGGTACTCAGGGGTTCTTTCCTGTTTGTTTGTTGTTTTGAGATAGGCTCTCTCTACATAGCCCTGGCTGTCCCGGAACTCACTCTGTAGATTAGGTCGGCCTCAGATTTACAGGAGTGTGGGATTAAAACCAAGCACCACCATGCCCAGCTTTGCTTGCTTTTGAGACAGGATCTTACTTTGTACTCTTGGATGGCATGGAACTCACAGAGATCTGCCTGCCTCTGCCTCTTGAGTACTGGAATTAAAGCTCGTGTGTCACCACACCCCAGCTCTATCCAGGGGGTTTTCATCAAAGCTGGAAGGTGAGCAAAGGGTTCTAGAAAATGCTCAAATCACTTTAAGATGCATATGAAACTTTATTTGTGCATATGTGCATGCACACTCCACTCCCCATGGGCATGGTCACACACACAGTTCCATAGAAACTGAACTACGTATGAATTTTGCTATTACATATACATTCTTTTTTTTTTTTTTGGTTTTTCTAGACAGGGTTTCTCTGTAGCTTTGGAGCCTGACCTGGAGCTAGGTCTTGTAGACCAGGCTGGCCTCGAACTCACAGAGATCCGCCTGCCTCTGCCTCCCGAGTGCTGGGATTAAAGGCGTGCGCCACCACCACCCGGCATACATATACATTCTTATATGGCTAAATGCTACCTTTAAATGAGATAACAGTGAAAGGTACATGCTAGTCGTTATTTATAAGGGGCACATGATAAATTAGTGTTGTTCTAAGTGTTATACACATGTTGCCTTATTTAATATTCCTGTGGGGAAGTATTACTATCTCCTTTCTAGGTATGAGGGAATAGAGGTAAAAAGAAATCAGGTCGTTTACTCAAGACTAGATGGTGATGACGAGGCTGTCATGAAAGGAGAAAAGCAAGTTGTCTGCTGCACCAAACTGCCTCAGTTGTGTTAAGCAGGAAGTGGGGTTATTTATTGATTTGTTTTACTTTATTTCTGTTTTTGTCTTAGTGCTAGGATTGAGTCCTGCATCACGCAGGCTCAGTATATGACCCAGCACTGAACTCCACCCACAGCCCAAGTTCTTCATGCTGCAACTCACAAGATTCTCGTTTTTATAGGACAACATGGTCAGCTATGCCTGCCGTTGCATGTGGTTCAATCTAAGAAATGGAAAACAAAAACAAATGCAACCACAATGATAACAGCAAGAAGCTCTGAAGGCTGCGACTCTGCTTAAACGTATCAAATTCTTCTGCATGCCGATCCTGGATGCTGTTACCTCAGAAGCACAGAAGAGTGGAGTTAAACACCTAAATGACTTCCCGACATTACACTTGCAATCCACTGAAAGGCTTCTTGGGAGAGAGTGGTCAGGGTTAGTGTGGAGTGTTGTAAGAGCCAACCCTAATGGAAAGGGGTGGGTCAGTCACTCCTTCAGCAGCTGGTCTCTGGTTCCCTTTCCATCCCACAGTCTGTCTAAGAGGCATCTTTAAACCAGTCAAGATGTAGTCATGGGTTTGGCTTGTTTGCACACTTCTGAACAAACCCCAAAGAAACAAACAAAGCAACAAGCTCCTTATTAGAGTACCCAGCAGCATGAGATCAAAGGTCCTCTTTTCCCAGCTTCTGGCTGTACATCAACTCCCAGGAAGCTGAAGTGGAAAGGAGAGAACAGACAGACACACATTCTCTCCGGTTCCGTCTGTCTTGTCTGTGCAATTAGAGTCCTGATGTTTCAGCTGACATTTCTAAGAGTCGTATTTCCTACCTGTTGAGCAGCGTAATCCCTCTCTCAGCCTTTTCTTTCCAATGAATCAAACCTCAACCTCTTCTCCTGTACAGGTAACAATATCTGATGTGAGACACTGATTCCTCTATGACTTTCCTCATTTAATTCAAAGTCTTTAGTGGTGACTTCTGTCAATCCTCATCACTTTTAAGATAGTATCACATAAACCTAAACAAACCATCAGCAGCTGGATCTGCAGGAGCCTACTGTGTGAACAGAAGTCACGGATAGCGACATTTTGTAGCAAAGCGTGATCCTTGCAGAGGTGAGCAGGGAACGGAGTGTACCTGCACAAATGTGCTTAGCCAGGTGGCTGAAGGGATTGGGGCATTTTCTAGAACCCTCTGCTCCAAGCTCCATAAATCTCCTTTTCTCACGAAGCAAGGGCTGCATGATAACTCACACTGTGCTGTTCTTCCACTTTGGCTCCCTCATCTGCCAGGATGAAAAGTTTAAGATTGATAGTGCTGGAGGAGCCAGAAATGTCCTTCATCCTTCCAGCCGGTCTGACTCTCTTCACCTTACCCCTACTCTGCTGTATAGGACAGGCTTCATATCCCTCTTTTCACCCAAATCTTTGCCAATGACTCCTTGAATTTCCCTCTCTCTGGGGTTAAGGAGGCTGAAAACTTAAAGCTGGCCCAGCTACATAACTCAAGAAACACATCTCAGGACTAGGAGATGGTGTAGTGGGTAAGGGTGGCACCCTCTGAGCCTGATGACCTGAGATCAGTCCTCTGGGAAATTCCACATGGTGGAAGTAAGACAGTTCTTGTAAGACATTCTCGGATCTCCCACGAGTACCATAGCACACATCTGTGCATGTGCGTACACACACACACACCCATAATTAAAATGCAATGCAAATTTTAAAAAAGGAAACACCTTTCACAGAGAGCCAAACAGTAGCTTCAGAGAACTCCTTCCTGTACCCCACTTAAAGCCTTCTACCGCGGCTTTCATAGGCTCCCGGTTCTACTTCTGCTCAGCCCGTCATCTTCTAATCCTCAGAGCTTTGTATTTTATCATCTTGAGATCACTTTGCTTCCACGGTGTGGAAAGTTCCAGGTAAGAAATGAGAGTTGAGAGTGTGGGACACACAGTGCACACACTTCACTTGGTTTGTGTTGGGCACCCTGTTGCTCACAGAGAAGTGGAGAATCATGGTGCCTCTCATCCAGATGAAACACCACCTGGAACCTGCAGCGTCCGTTGCTCCCACAAGCACCTGAGACTCTGTAAAGCCTGTGCGCAGATGTCTTCTTTGAGTCAAATTGCTGTCCCAGCAGCAACCTTGGCTCGAGGGCACATAGACATACTGCCTTCCACCTGCCTTCTCCATGGAGGAAGAAACTCTCTATTTGCTTTTCGTTTATTTCTTTATTTGCTTCTGAGGTAGGGGTTCATGAGATCCAGGCTGACCTTGAACTTCTGATTCTCCTGTCTCCACTTCTCATAGACTGGGATTATAGGCATGTTGCTACCACACCTTGTTTATGCAGTCCCAGGAATCATATCGAAGGCCTCAGGTGTGCCTAGCAGACACTGCCAACTGCCGCATCACCAGCCTAAGGAAAGCCTCTCTTTACTCCTCCCCCACCTCCCACCCTTGTTTTCACATCTTTTCAGAAATCCATCTCCTGAGCAAGAGAGGTGGCTAACTGGGCGAAGTGCGTGTTGCACAATCATGAGGGTATGGGTTGGGATCCCTGGCACTCACGGGAAAGCAGGGTGCACGTTTGTAAATCCAGCTCCAGTGGGAGGTAGAGGCAGGTGGGGTCTGGGGGCTCACTGACCAGACAGTCTGGCTGAAAGAGTGAGTTTCAGGCTCAGTGCAGATCCCGTTCCAAAAACCAAGATGGACAATGACAGAGGACCAACGTCAACCTCTGGCTTTCACACAAACATTCAGGCGTGTGTGCACCTGCACACACAAATGCACACACAACATGCACAGAAATAAAATTAAAATGATCTATTCCAGAACAACTTTAATTTCTTAGGAGAAAACCCATCGTGTTATAAAAGACCCAGGCATAATAGAAAAGATAGATAAATTTGGCTACACCAAATGCTTGTTTTCTGTTTGGGAGAACATAGAGTATTGGGGAGCAGGAAGCTCTAGGGATGTGTGTGTGGGTGTCTCACACATCAAGCATATGGCCACCCACCACTGAACCTCATCTCCAGGCCCAAACTTCTTCTCAAAGGGTATTACAAAATGAGAAGACCAATAACCAGGTGGAAGGCAGTATCTATTCAATGACTTATGAAAGGTATGTACACAGAATATGTGAATAACTGATTCAAAAAAGTCAGTAATAAAAAGCAATCTGAACAACATAAAAATGTGCCCAACCAGGAAGAGATCATCACTTGAGTAGAAACCCAGATGGTGGGTCTCTGTGAGTTCGAGGCCAACATGGTCTACAGAGCAAGTTCTAGAACACAGAAAAAAACCTGTCTTGAAAAACTAAAAATAAAAAATGTCAATTGAAATAGCCATCAGATGGGCAAACTTCAAGTTACGAGAGGGAGAACTACTGGAATTCTTTTTTTTAATATTTATTTATTTATTGTGTATACAATAGTCTATCTGCATGTATGCCTACCAGATCTCACTACAGATGGTTGTGAGCCACCATGTGGTTGCTGGGAATTGAACTCAGGACCTTTGGAAGAGCAGGCAATGCTCTTAACTGCTGAGCCATCTCTCCAGCCCCACTACTGGAATTCTTGCACACAGTAAGAGCACCCATTGGCACGACCCTTTGGGAATGGCTAACTCACCAATTCTATCAACTTAGGATGTGGCTTATCCTCTTATTCAGCAATTCTATTCAATTTTGATTTATTAACTATAAGATATGTAAATCTTACCAGCACGTGGTTCTTTAACTTACAGCGGTGCTGATAACACATGCACTACTGTGCAATAGGCTATAGAACTTTACATTGTGTAAAACAGACTCATCTGCCAAAAAGATAACTGTTCTTACTCCTCGTGGGTACTGGCAACCACTGCTCCATTTCTAAGAGTTTGACTAGTTTAAACAGCTCATAAGAAACATATACTATTGGTGCATGACTGGCTTATTTTACTAGGCACCATATCTTTAGGGCTCATTCGTATTACAGGGTTTCTTTTTTCAAGATTAACTAATATTCCATTATATGTACATGCCATTCTTCATGCATGCGTCAGCTGACAGACATAGGTGCTTCCTATTTTAGCCAGGTTCATACATGCGTCAGCTGACAGACATAGGTGCTTTCTACTTTAGCCAAGTTCATGCAAGCATCAGCTGACAGACATAGGTACTACCTATTTTAGCCAGGGTAAACAATGTTGATGAAAATATTTGCTGTTTCCAGTTCTTTTGGATAAATAACCAGAAACGAGGTCCCTAGATCACGTGGCAATTCTAGTGAAAATTATTGTTTTAAAAAGCTAAGGAGGAATTTCCGATCCCTCACAGGCTAGGCAAGCGCTCTATCATTTGCTATGCCCTTAGCCTCATTTTTAAATTTGAGAAGCCTAAATACAACTTTTCATAATGACTGAATCTTTTCATATTCACATTTTTATTTTTTGTATTTTTATATATTTTATATATTTATTTATATTCATATTTCCAGTGTACAAGGGCAAGTTTCTCCATATCTTCACCAACACTTGGTTTTAAAAAAAGATGTATTTTAATTTCCGTATATGTATCTGTGAATATGCACACAGGTGCCTGCAGAGGGCTTTGGATCCCCTGGAAGCGGAGGGTGGTGGTGAGTGTGAGCAGTCGGATACGGGTCCTGGGGACCCAGTTCAGGTCCCTCTCCAAGAGCAGTGACCGCTCCTGACTGCTGCTCCACCTCCCCAGCCCCACTGTGGCCATCCTGCTGGGGGTAGGAGATGGATTTCTGCGGCCTTGGTTTTCAGATCTTCAATGGTTGATGATTTAGAGCATCTACACTTGCTTGCTGGCTATTTGTGTGTCTTCTCTGGATGGATCTCTGCTCCAGTTCTCTGCCCACTTTCTACGGGTATGCCGTTGAGCTGTGGGATTTCTCTAGAGAGTGTCAGTGTTGACTCTTTCGGATGCTTTGCAATGGCTTCCAGTTTCACAGGTCACTGTCTGCAGCACTGCTCATTTCCTGTGTACGCAGCTCTCATTTGTGTGTTTCCGCTTCTGGGACCTATGCTTCGGGTGCAACATCCAAGGAATAACTATCAAATTCAAACCCATGAAGCTTTCCCCACATTCCATCTAGGAAACAGGAGAGTTTTATGGCTTTGGGTCTTACAATTGTGCCATTGACACATTCTCAGCATTTTGCTTGCTTTTGTTTCTGGATGTGTTGGTAATTGAACCCAGGGTCTTGTCAAATAGTCTACCACTGTATTATCTCCAGTCCTGGCCCTTAATCCTTTCTTTTTTTATGCCTTTCCTCCCTCTCTTCCACTCTCTCTCCCGCTCTCCCTCCCTCCCTTCCTCCCTCCCTTTTTAAGACAGTCTTACCCAGGATGGCCTAGTCTTGTAATCCTCCACCTCATCTCTCTAAGCCTGGAATTACATGGATGTGCCATCATGACCACGTTTAGCTAATATTTTTACACAGAATGTGCTGAGTTCAGCTTCTTTATCTTGCATGTAGATGTCAAGTTTTTCCAGCACCAGTTGCTGAAGGGATGAATCCTTCTCCAATGGGGAGGTTCTTGGCATCTTTACTAAAGATCCCCTGATCTTTTATTGATTTTTCTTGCTTGATTGTTCTGGCTAAAACTCCCAGAATGGACATCTTTGCCATGTTCCTGACTTTAGAGAGAAAGCATGGGGGCTTTCAGCACTGGGTATGCTGTCTGTGATTAACTGGTCTATCTCTTGGTAGGAGCATGATTAAGTAGATTGTGGTTTAGTCATTTCTCCATAACACATCAGTAAAAATGAACCGAAGCCACTGAACAACAGAATGAATGGCAAAATGTTGGTAGAAGAAAACAACCCACTGGAGAATTCACACATCGCGACTGAAGTTTACAAGAGTTTATGGGTCTATTTAGAGCCGGATAAGATTGTGGTCAACATCTGTGTGTAACAAAGCTAAACTGCGAGTGATGATGAATGTAAAACCATTAGAGTAGAAGTTTCCTCCAGAGGGGAGAGAGATGAAAACAGAATGGAACACAAGGGAGGCTTTGCCATCTTAACAACAATCTAGTTCCTAAACCAGGGATATGCACGCGGGCATGTTAGCCTGGGGACATGCATGCAGGCATGTTAGCTCAGTCTTATGTTTCCAGCACAGACGCTTTATCTGTATGAACTATCTGAAGGCAACAGAAAACATTCACGCACTAACAAAATTTCTCAAGCATACCTAATGTGTCAGTCACTATGGCGAGACTGAGATGAGACAGTAAATAAAACAAAGTGAAAAGATATATTTTAAGGTAGCCAGGCAGTGGTGGCGCACGCCTTTAATCCCAGCACTCGGGAGGCAGAGGCAGGCGGATCTCTGTGAGTTCGAGGCCAGCCTGGTCTACAGAGGTGTTGTGATCTAGCTGCTCTCACTCCCCCTGACCTACAGCGAACTTCCTTGTGGTCTGTAATTGACAAGGATGTTTGTGTTCTTTCTGGCCTGTGGTTTTCCACAGGAGCACTAGAGGTATAAAAGGCTTTCGCTCAGGAGAAAAGAAAGGTTGCTGTTCTTCCACCTGAAAAGAAGCCTCCATGTCTCAATTCCAGCACCCCCACAGTCTAGGCATCTAGGCCACGCTGGGCGTGCCACAGAGCAAGTTCTAGGACAGCCATGGCTGTTACACAGTGAAATCCTGTCTCGAAAAAAAAAGAAAAGAAAAGAAAGAAATATATCCCAAGTTAGAGTGTGGAAATAGCAAATAAATATTTCAGCCACTGGGATTTCAGTAAGGCCACACCAGATTCTCTTAGGAATGAGCCACAATGACAGGAGGGTACTCTCAACCTGTGGCTCCAGAATGGCATGGTATTTATAATAAACTTTTGTTATTGATGCTAGACAAGAGACACAATGATATGGACAATTTAAGAGATGGGCTTACACACTCAATCAGATACACTCTATAGGGAGGAGGCAGACAGAGGCCAGCAAACAATAGTTAATATAACACATCAATTAATCCAAATAATAGAAAGAGCTAATGCCACTGGACCTTATCCCATGGGTGCAGTATATTCATTTAAGGTACTTTTATCTTGAAGACTTTAAAAGTATTGTGTGTGTGTGTGTGTGTGTGTGTGTGTGTGTGTGAGAGAGAGAGAGAGAGAGAGAGAGAGAGAGAGAGAGAGAGAGAGAGATCCACAGGTGACATTTGGGTGAGGTCAGAGAACAAGTTGCAAGGATCAGTTCTCTCCTTCAGTCATGGGCGTTCTGGGGATGGAACTCAGGTCTTCGGGCTAGGGGACAGATGCCTTTATTCACAGAGACACTTGGGTATTTTAAGAAGCAATTTCACTAACTTAACACTACCTGTCCGAGACTGGACTGCTTGCTTCCATTGCTCTCTCTACTTGTGGGTGTCAGTCATTACTCTGGGCGTATGGGTGCACCAACAGAAGATGTTGATTCCTGTCTTCAGAGATCACAGTTTATTGGAGACTGGGAGCAAGGAGAGAATCTAAAAGTAAGATTGTAAGTAGAAAGATGGAAATACAAAGAAAGTGGTGTGGGCACGTGGAGAATGGGATACCCCACTGTTTGGAAGGGGATGTTCTTCTGATACCTTCTCAGAGGTGGTGAAACTTCCTAAGCTTCAGAGACCAGAAGGGAATTTCATGGGAGAAAGGAGAGAAGCATCCTAGAAAAGGACCCACATGTAAAGAGGAGCATGTTTCCACAGGGTGGGGCATCAGAAGGACTCCCCTGGCAGGGATGGTGAGAGATTTAAAGGTACACATGCTGGCCTTTGACAAAAACATATCCCTCCTATGGGTGTGATTTTGGTGTAGAAAAAGGAATGGTGTAAAAGACAGAACCACACCCCGAGCCAGGCTCCACCATTCCTAGTAGAAAGAGTTTGAGTGCACCTTTTAAACTCTCTGAGTTTCCTTGATAAACTACAACATGGAAATAACAAGACCTTTTGATTGGGCAGCTGGAAGGAGTCAACTGGCCTGGGTATGGAAAGCATCTTGTGCCCAAACACTAGCCCCCTTTCTCCCAGCTCTGACTTTTGTTTCTCTGAGAGCATTGTTTGAGCATTGCAAAGTCATCTAAAAAGACCACCTGAGCAAAACCATGCACTCAGCTTTTGTGAAGACACATTAGGCATCCAGGGCAGGATTAATCTGTCCACATAAACGGGATGTCCACATAAACGGGATGGCCATCTTAATTCTGCCTTACTGTAACTGACTAGAAAATGAATTTGGTGTCTACCCTGATTTTCCATTGATAAAGGTAGAAGTGGGGCCAGGGAAGAGGTTAGAATTTGACAGAGAAAAGTAGCATGGGTGATCACAGATAAAAGAGCCAGGGTTAAAATGGGTCAGGTGCCTGCAATATGCTAGCCCAATGTTAAGGCTTACCCAAATTATTGTATTTAACTACCATAGCAAACCTTTGTGCTAGGGATTGCTACTGGGCACATTTTATAGATGAGAAAATCAAGGCCTACAGAAATAACTTACTCAACTTGACTGGAATGGAAGTGACAAAGGCTGTAACTTTGGTCTCTTAATTCAGAGCCTAACCTCTTAACTACTTCTTCCAGAGTGACCCAGAGTCAACCAGGTTCCTGAATACCCAGAAGTGCTATGGGCACACAGAGGGGAGAACATCTAACCCCTTGGAAAGAAATGTACCTTTGAAATTGTGCCAGCTGTTTTTGTCAACCGGACACAAACCAAGACATATCTGGAAAGAGAAAAACAAATTTTAAATTATTATTATTTTTTAAATATTTATTTATTATGTATACAGTATTCTCAGTATTCTGTCTGCATTTTTGCCTGCAGTACAGAAAAGGCACCAGATCTCATTATAGATGGTTGTGAGCCACCATGTGGTTGCTGGGAATTGAACTCAGGACCTCTGGAAGAGCAGTCAATGCTCTTAACCTCTGAGCCATCTCTCCAGCCCTTAAATTATTATTTTATGTGTATAAGTTTTTGTCTGCTTGTATGTTTGTGTATCATGTGTATGTGTGTGTGTGTGTGTGGTACTTATAGAGGTCAGAAGAAGGTGTTGGACCCTTTGGAACTGGAGTTACAGATGGTTGTGAGCTGCCATGTTGGTGCTAGGTCCTCTGGAAGAACAGCGGGTGCTCTTACCCTTTGATCCATTTCTCTAGACCCCTGGAAGATGGAATCTTAGTTGAGAAGATGTCTTGGTAACATTGGCCTATAGGCAAGTCTGTGGGGGTATTGTCTTGATTAATAGTTGGTGTGAGAGGGCTCGACTTGCCTTGAGGTGCCAGCCTGGACAAGTGGCTCTATGGATGGTGTAAGAAAGCAGGCTGAGTAACATTGGGAGCAAGCCAGTGAGAAGCAACCTCCCATGGCTTCTGTTTCAGTTCTTGCCTTCAGTTCTCTCTTGCCTTAAGAACTGGAATAAACCCCTTTTTCCCCAAGTTATTTTTGGTCATGGTGTTTATTGCAGCAACAGAAACCTAATTAAGAAAGAAAACTCGGGACAGACCTCAGAGAGGGCCTTACAAAGCAAAGATGGGGGAACGCTACAGAAACTGTGTTCTGTATGGTAAGAAATCAGCCATCCATGGAACCTTAGGAGGAGTCCGCCATCCTGTGATGATCCTCTCTGGCCCATCTGGTCATGTGTCACCTGTTTCAGACTTTCCCCAGTGCCTACTCTTCATCCTGCAGCTACGTCCATGATTCCTGCGCTGCTGCTGAATACTCCAACATCTGTGGAAGTAGAGGCCCTTGGGTTCTGGCTGTCATCCATTTCTCCAGGCTGGTTGTAGAGAGGGGATGAGTGTGGACTTAATGACATGCTTCCCTCAACTATCTTCCAAACCTGTCATCTAGGGTAGGGTTTATAAGCATTCATCAACAACACCCTACAAAGTAGGTTAGTAGGATGAGCCCACTGCCTGTTTGGAAATGGAAGGTTAAGGCATTCCTACCAAGACTCAGAATACAGGGCTTTTAACCACACACCCTCCTATACCACACCCTTCAGGCTCTCTAGCTGTCGTTCTTCCTTGCTCCCCAACTCCCATCATCTTTTGGCAAAATGAAGGCTGGACTTTGCCTCACTTCCCACGGAACTAATTAAAGTCTATAAAGTACTTTGAGAACATTCAGTGTGGAGTTGTTGCCAAGTCAGAATTACAGGTGGGAATGATGAGGAGCAAGAACAGGTTAAAACTAGGAGTTAAACCTGTGTGGCTCCAAGGGGCCCTCAGCTTCTTTGTACCGTGAACATCTTACAGTGCACACTCCCGACCCACAGTCACCTTATACATGAGACCGTGAACATCTTACAGTGCACACTCCCGACCCACAGTCACCTTATACATGAGACCGTGAACATCTTACAGTGCACACTCCCGACCCACAGTCACCTTATACATGATTTTGCTTCTTTTCCCAGGTGACATGGACACCAAGTTTATAGTTCTGTCTGCCCTCTTCCCTCAAAATCATACACAGGCTCTCCAGGCAGCACTTGTCATTTGGGAGGAAGTGGCTTGGTTGCCTCTTGGTCTGAAGCAGAGCCATCGATGCAGGGTGCTGATTGCTGCATCTTCTAGGCTTCCAGCTGTGGTTGGCTACTAATTACTCTTCAGCTTCTTCTCCAACATGACCTTGACATGGGCATTTCTGTAAAGAGGTTTAAAAGATTCCTCTGAGGAGTCAGGTTCTTCCCTGGAAGAGTTTACCTAGGAAGAAAAAACACAAACAATAAAAGCAACCTTTGGACAATTACAAAGCGACATATTCATATGAACAAATAAAACAGCATTAGAAAATTAAAGTTACACTCCAGAACTTCCTTCTACACAGCTGCGGTTTCTCCTTTGACTATAGATTTAAGAATATCCCCATTAGAAAGGAGGGCTCCTCACTTTTTCTATTCATTGTTATGTTACTTCTGAGGTCTTTTAAGTCTGTTCTGCTTTTAAACAGGTGAACTTTCCCTTGAGTGTTCCTAACCTTCATTCTGCCAGCATTCTATAAAACACTCTGGTTCCATCTCTCTCAGTTTCATAGCCTGACAATGGCTTTCTTTGGCCCACTGTTCAAACCAAACTTTCCTGTTGTGGGACGTTTCATGGGACCATTTGGCTTGTTTTCCAGCCAAAGGCAGACAGTATAGTTGTGTGGTCTTTAGTCCATGTCCCAAATGTACAAATGCTAGAACAGCATGAAGCAAGAAAGATGAGAGCTGAGGAAAACATCAAACTTCATGAGGCCCAGGAATTAATTTCTTCATCCTTTAAAGAGAAGGCTCTTGTGGCTTCTTATCAAGGTAGAAAGAGTTTTCTGTTATCTTGATTGTTCATACATCTGGTTGCAAGTTATCTGGTGAAAACAACAGGGATTTCAGATGTGTCATGGGAAGGCAGTCTCTGATAGGTTTGACTCAGGAATAAGAAGAAAGGATCTCTGGGGGAATTTGTTTCATTCTGGCCTTTATTAAATATAGAAGAAGGAAATGGCTATGCCCAAAGACATGGGATAACTGTACATGCTGGGCCAAGTTAAAACAGGAACTGCAAACAATGCCCCCAAACAGAATACATAAACAGCCAGTAGTGGAAGGAACTGTCACCTCTTGCCAGGGTTATGTCATTATCAGAAGGAACAAGGGCAAAAGGAATTCATTTGAGAATGGAGATGATCCTGGCAACAGGCTCAGTCTGAAGCTGGGTTCAGCCTTGGAGTTCGTCTGCCTTCAGCCTTTGAAGGGAAGACTGTGCACTCCATGGAACTATCAAGACAAGTCTAACAAACAAACCTAGTCCCCTTGTAGCCCTGCTCTACCTGGACGACTCCCTTCTTTAACACCTGCAGTGTGCGCTGATGTTGCCAATCAAATTCCTCCTCCAAACACATTAAAGATTTTGTAAACTCAGCACTAGAAAGGAATCAATTCTATACTTTGTTTTGTTCTTGAGACAGGGTTCTACCAGAACCAAAGCTGGCATCAAGCTTATGATACCCCTGCCTCAACCTCTTAGGCACTGGGATTACAAGCATGGAATTATCATGCCAGATTTGAACCAAATCTCAGAGAGCAAGTTTCCCTGGCATGAAAAATTAAATAATATTTCTCTTGAACTTGAAATGTAGATGGCCTACTAAGTACTTGATACTGAGCAGGAGTCCTGGCCTAGAGATGTCATGGAATTCAACAACAGCAAAGATTAATGTCTCAGAAAAGCAGGTCATGTCAGAGGAGTTTAGAAGAAAGCAAAAGAAAAACATGGAAACAATCACAGAGCTCACTCTCTCTGAACAAAATTATCAGGAGAGACAGGATCGAAGCCAGGGTTAGCTCTTTTCTTTTTACTATTTCACAGTGCTGAGGATCAGATCCATGCCTTGACAAATGCAAGGCATGCACTTTCCCAACTAAGTTCTGGTCTGTGTGTGCACATCTGTGCACATCTGTGTAGGTGCAAATGCACACACATGTAGAGACCAGAAGACAACTTCAGGCATTCCTCAGGAGTCATCCACCTTGTTTTTTTTTTTTGAGATAAAGTCTATAATTCGGCCTACAACTCACCAGTTAGGCTAGGCTGGCTGGCCTGAGGGCCCCAGGGACCTGCCTGTCTTTGCCTTGCTTCTCTGGTGCTAGGATTATAGGTATACTCCATCATGCCCATTTTTTTTTAAATGTAGGTTTGGGTGTCTGTCTCAGATCCTCATGCATATGTGACAAACATTTTCCAACTAAGTTAACCCCCAAATTCCCAGCTCTGTTCATGTACATGCATGCATGCATGTGCATGTATGTGTGTGTTGCATACTTGCCATGGTGCATGTGTGAATGTCAGAGGACAGTTTTGGGGGTCAGTTCTCCACTTCCACCATTGGTTCTGGGGATAGAACTGAAGTCGTCAGTTTTGTGTGTCAAACACTTTTACCTGCTGAGCCACCTCACAGGCCCAACCTCTTTTGAAAGAAGTCACAGATTCTCTTTGCTTGAGAACTGACTGTACAACCTGGAGTGTTAGGAAGTGATAGAAGGGGTGATGTGAACCTCTAGCTTTCATTTCTCTGGTTGGCTCTAATTCCAGAGCTAAGAAAAAATAAAAATAAAAGCTACAAGCATATGAAATACTGAAGTTGTTCTCAAGAACCTTGGGCTGGCCTTCACCATGGGGTGCACTTCAGAAAGGGAGCAGCATGCACTTTAATTTAGAGCAAGCCTCTCTGGTGTAGGTGACAGGACGCAGCTCACGGATCTCCACATTGGTAGTTGCTAGCCCTCAGTTTAGTTTTATTGGAGTCAACAACAGGAACAGAAAAGACTGCTCCACAAGGACCTCACAAGGACTCTCTGCAAGACTCTCAAAGATCCCCTCTCTTTCTCATGTGTACGTGTGTGTGTGTGTGTGTGTGTGTGTGTGTGTGTGTGTGTGTGTGAGAGAGAGAGAGAGAGAGAGAGAGAGACTTTCTATAATGACAGCTTCTTTGTATGTCCACCCCACACCTTGTTGTGAGATGAGCTGGGAGACACTCATCATGCTCCATGGGATACAGAACTATGAAAATGTTCCTTGTCCCCTAGTGCCAAATGCCCTTCTACATAGTTTTGCCCAGACACAGATTGGGCTACAATCTACTTGAGAAAGCCTACTCAGGTTCTACTTTTCTTTCTTTCTTTCTTTCTTTCTTTCTTTCTTTCTTTCTTTCTTTATTTATTTATTTATTTATTTGTTTATTTTGATTATTCGAGACAGGGAACCCTGAATGACTGTGATACATGTGGTTCTCCCAGCGGCACCCACAGCAGGTAGCAGAACTGAAGAGCCATGCTCCACTCAACATAGGCAGTAGTTAAGTTTGGAAGTGTGGGGTGTGTGCAGCTAATGCTCACAGTTCTGAATCAACTTCTCCACCTTCACTTCCTCAGAGTGGGGGTTGGGGAGACCACAGGAGTTTCACTAACCCCCCAGCAATGGTGCCTGATGCATTACTGGCCTCGTTATTTCTTAATAGGACTTGGTTGATTACAGACTGCTTAATTACAGTGACAGATTCCCTCTTGGTTAGGGGGACCTGAAACAAGAAAATAAGGGTGAGAAGTGAGGGGAGGAACTGTGACTATAGGCTACCTACCATCTTCACCCACTGCCCTGCCACCCAGGGCAGGAGCTAGTGTGAGGAAGGAATCTCTGACCATTGATATTGGGCCTCTCCAAACACTAGGAGCCTCAAGGGGTAAGATGAAACATGTCCCTGTCCCTGAGAGCTGTCTTTTCAATGTGACTTTGTCCATTAGGAAGGATGGATAGATAGATAGATGATAGATAGATAGATGATAGATAGATAGATAGATAGATAGATAGATAGATAGATAGATAGATAGATAGATAGATTTTTTTGAGGCAAGGTTTTTCTGTGTGTCCTGGCTATCCTTGGAACCCACTCTGTATATTAGGCTGGCCTTGAACTCACAGAGATCCACCTGCCTCTGAATCCTGAGTTCTGGGATTAAAAGTATAAACCAACACACCCAGCTGGCTATTAAACTTTAAAATGTCTTATAATGAGAAAGAGATAGCAATACCATGTCACTATTGAACCACACTTACAGTATGATGCTTGGAGGCAGGAGTCACCTGATAGATGTTTGTTGAATAAGTGAGAGATTGCAGAAGGACAAATAGGGACAAGGGCGTTTGCAGGAACAACCTCCCCCAGGGTAGGCCACAGGGATGCCTACATCAAGCAACCTAACGCAGACACCCTTTCAGGAAAACATCCATCCTACCCTACCCCAATCATGAAAAGAGTCAGATACTGGCTATTTCACACCCAAAGATACATTCAATATTACACCTATATATCAAGTGGCCAGGAGAGGAAAAAAGGAAGGAGGCCCCCACTGTGTGTGTGTGTGTGTGTGTGTGTGTGTGTGTGTGTGTGTGTGTGTGTGTGTGCTCATCCTGAAGACAAGTAGGTGGAGAGACAGAAGAAAGGAAAGGTGAAGATAGATACTGAGCTAGCTGCACAGATAGAAGAAGCATTCCAGGCACTAAGCAGGGGTCTGGGGATGGCCCAGAAGACCTCAGTCCCCTTCAGATAACATGATCTTGAATTGAGCTTTCTTGTCAACCCTACCATGCCTATCCTGGATGCTTCAGCAGCTTTGGTTTAGTCAACTGCAGATGAGGGTTAAGCAACTACTGATTAGTCACGCTTATGACACGGAAATATGCAGTGACGGAATGGAAACTATCAGACCATGTATTTGCTGGTGCTGGGGTTGAACATGCGGCCTTGTGCATATCAAGCATGCACTCTGCTCTTTATATCATGCTAATTTTAAAATCTGGTTTTATCCTGAGTTACCTTTGCCATTGTTATCCGCATAAGCATTCATTGGAAAGGTGTGCACCACAGCCTGAGAGTGACAGCGGGGCAGCCAAGATGTGCGCTGAGAGTCAAGTTAAGATTTTGAGTTTTCTTATGATAACACCCATGCCAAACTTTAAGAGTCGGTTATTTGTATCTACATTCTGAACTATGTAATTTGAGAACAATTTCTCCTTCCCTTTCATTTGTCATATTCACAATCCCAGAGTTCTTTCTTCTTCTTTTTATATTAACTGGCTTCTTCCTTATGCTGGGAGAGCATTAAACTGTCTATAAAACTCCCTAAATTAATCACCCAATAGTTTAAACACAATAAACGCGTGAACTGTCTCAGTTAATTAGCTCAAGAAATTGTGTTCATCTCCAGAATCACGTGTTTTTCCTCTTGTACTTTCTTTGTCACTCTGAGCAGCATTATAAGGAGGAAAACATTGATACTGAATCCACAACTTGAATTCCAGCAAGGCCTTTGCAGGAGCTTGGGAGACAATCCAATGACTGAAAGACTCTGTCACTTCTGAGACGAACGAACACTTGTCAGGGGGAACTGGAAAGGGAGAGCAGGCACTGTTTAATCCCTTGGGGGAGATGGAACAGCATTCTGGAGGCAAAGGGAACTGAGGCAAAGAGAGACAAAGATGGAACCAGGAGACACTTTGCATAGTGGCAGAGTAATTGCTAGAAAGATATAAAGAATGCAACAAGAACACTCATTTAGGGAGAAAGAAGTTAAAATGGAGACTACATCTAAGACTCCTCGCGCGTGCGCTTGTGTGTGTGTGTGTGTGTGTGTGTGCATACACAAAACATCCTCAAGACTAGATCCACAGAAAGGTGTAGAGAAAAGATCTCATGTCTGGGAAGAAGGGTAAGGGGTGAGGCGTGAAAGCTAGAAAGGCAGGGTGTAAAAATGCAGAAACTTAAGTCACACTCCTGTCTTCCCTGCCTGTGTAATCCGTGCTCACTATTAGTGGGCAGGTCACAAGCTTTTGGCAAGGTATTTGACCAGTGTGAGCTATGTCTTCAGGGCTAAGGGAAGCAAAAAGCATCTGTCTTCTTTTCATCATGGTTTTGTGCCTCTCTTGAAGAACATTTCACCTTGAGGGCCACTCCGAGGAGATGAAATGTTACTCAGAGGACAGCTGTGCAAAGCACAAGGAGTAGAACAAAGCTACAAGCAGTGGCCGAGCTAGAAGAGTGAGCATTTCCCAGAGGAACCCACTTCCTTTCTTGGTAGACTTTGTTGATACAGATTGCTTCAATGATGCCAATTAATTGAGCTTGTTAGAAAATAGTGGTTATAACAGTATAACTTTTAAAATATCCTCATCTATAATCTGTGCGAAATAATAATGTTTGGCTGAGATGATACCAGAAGGAAAATGGAGAGCCCAGTTACTGGCCCTTTGTGTGTCTGTGTGTCTGTGTGCCTGTGTGTGCGTGTCTGTCTGTCTGTCTGTGTCTCTGTGCCATTTCCTCAGGAAAAAAAACTGTTCAGACTTTTTTTTTTTTGCTTACCCTCAATTTCTTTTCTTTAAATATAAATAATACAGATGGCATTCTGTAGAGGATTTGGTATGAAGACCAAAGAATTTCCACAAATGAGAAAACACTGACTATAAAACTCTATATAGTTTTACATAGACTAAAACACACATATGCACATGCATGCACACACACAGCTGTTAGTTTTTATTAGCAGACTGTGAAACCATTTCACCAGCTTCTAAGATATACACACATGTATGAAAGTCTCACTGCAGATGCCTTTTCTTACATGCCAGTACATGTAGCTCACAAATATAGGGTAGATCCATGGCCCTAGCCCCTGACTCACAACAATATCCATGCAATACTTAAATGGTGAGCTCTACAACTCAAAGTTCTTTGATAGTAAGTCATTCCTGGGATGAGAGAAGAAAGATAATGCTGGGAGTCAGGCTTGAGTTCACATCCCAAAACGCCACTATTGCCTAATGCCTTTGAACCTTGGCTGCCTCACTTGTGAAATGGCGTTAAGTATTATCTACTATGCACTCTCATGCCCCCATCACATACTGGGGATGGAATCACTTTAAATGGTTTCTAGCCTCAAATTAGCCTTTGGGGCCTACTTTGTCTAGGGAAATAGGAGAGAGTGCTGTCAATTAAAAGGAGATACTTTCACCCAAGGCTTGCCCAACTTGTTTTGAAAATTGGTTCAATATAAGTACCAGATAGTTTTCAAGACATTCTGATCCTGCCAAAATGAAGCCAATTTCAATGCTTGCTAAGGAAAGAAAAGAGATGGTGAGAGGGAGCCATAATCTGCAGATGTGCTCTATAGCACATGCATTTAAACAGGCAGCTAAGGGGATCGGGTGTCAGCACAGCGGGATGCTCAAGCATGAGGCTCTGAGTTCTGGTCCCCAGCACCTATACAAAGCCAGACATGAGCATGAGTATCCATAACCAGAATGCTGTGGAAGCTAGACAGTAGGTCTCTGAAGTTTGTTGGCTAACAAGCTTAGTCTCAAACTGTTGAGCTCCATGTTCAGTGAGAGATCCTCTCTCAAAGGCATAACACAAATATGCTTGCACACACACACACACACGAAAATGCATCTGAGTGGGTATTTATTAGTGGAAGGGAAGGTGGCACATACCTCATGTAACTTAGTATATGAATGTAGCATAGGTATCTACCTACAGCATGACCGGGTGTTAGGGCAGGTCTGAGCATCATATGTATTGGTATTTGCTGCTGGAAAGCATCAGGAGGTGGTGACATTGATGTTTTTCACAGCCAGAGGCATGTGAGCCTAACATTTCCTCATTGAGCCATATCCTTAGTCCTCTCTTCTGTAAAACATAGTGTCAGAAAGTCACATGATGATAGGATTCTGTCACCAAGTTAAAGTAGGAAAAGCTGTATCTAGCATTGAATTGAATTATTTAGACAATTTAGGCAAAAAGCTCACTTTCTTTTATGCTTGATCTGTCTCCCAGTCAAACCTTTAAACAAAACCATTAAAATGTAATCTCTTTTTTTTTTGGACAGGGTTTCTCTGCATAGCCCTGGCTGTCCTGGAGCTCACTCTGTAGACCTGGTTGACTTTGAACTCAGAGACTTGCCTGCCTCTGCTTCCCAAGCGCTGGGATTAAAGATGTGCCACCACTGCCTGGTAAAATGTAAGCTGTTGAGGATGGAGTCCTAAACTTTTCTGCAAATTTGTTCATCTTCAGTGTTAGGGACAAATAGTATGTGCCACATGGTAGATGTGACACAAATAGTGAGATAGGTATCAGGACAAGCTGGCCATGGAGGCACATTTATGGAATCCCAGCACTTGGGAGACAGAGGCAGGAGGATCTCTGTGAGTTCCAGATCAGCTTGGTCTACAGAGTGAGTTCCAGGACAGCCAGGACTATATAAAGAGACCCTGTCTCAACAAAACCCCCAAAACCAGGATATAAATAATAAATGGTTTGTTTTAATCGTTCCTGGGACCATTCTGGGTCTGTCAACTAAGAAGGACATAAAGATGATGACAGTAAAGACTAGGACAAACTGGACAGATTCCTAAGGCAGAAAAGATAAATGAGAATCAAAGCTGAGAGGATTTATACAGCAGGCTCCTTGAAGGGATGGGCATTGCACATAAGAACTTACCCATTGAATGCTTCATCTCCAACATTTTATGGGCATATAGTATGTGGCAGTAGTGGTGTTTGGTTATGTGACCATAAAGATGGACAAGCTGTGGTCTTGAGGTATCTGTTCTGGTGAGCTGCAGTTTATGAAATGGGCACAGCCCTGAGTAAAGGTTTGTGAAGGATGCTACGGGAACAGGTGAGATACGTGAATATATGTCAGGGAGGGAGCTAGACCCTTGACTTTCAAACTAGAGTAGAACATTGAGTTCTTCCTTCCTAAGAGGGGAGCGGAGGGTGGTTTCTAAGCAGAGGAGGACAGAGCCAGAGATGCTCTGTGGGAACAAGAAGTCAGTCAGCCTGTGCATTGTGGCTGTTAGATGCAAAGTTCCTCAAGACATAAAGCAACAACCACTGGCAGAACACACTTCCACCACCACCACCACCACCACCACCACCATCATTTATGCCCCGGCAGTGCTTAAGATGCACGGGCAGCCTGTTTATGGTTCTCCAGTTGTTCCTACCCTGGTAGTCCTAGGTGCTTGTGTTATTGTCACACCCAAGGTTCCACAGTCCTCCTTTACACTGTCTATCCAGCATTTTGGGGACCTTCCTCTTTGCCTTATCCCATGTACTCCTGCAAGCAGTGTTATCTTCCGGTATCTGCTGTCATTCATTCTCATAACATGGCCAAAGAATCTCAAACGCCGTATCCTGTAGTGTACTGTGAGGTGGGCGGCTAAAGGCTACAACATGAAGAGGAAAAGACCTGGTCCGTCGACCTCTTCATCTCAGACCATGAAACCCTATATGGACACACTTTGATACTTTTAGTCAAAGCAGAAAGAGGGCAGTGTGTGTGTGAAAGTGGCAAGAAGTCACAGGGAGGTTTTTATGAGAAGCTTCAGAACCCAGAGCTGTGAAATGCAAATGAGGGGAGGAGCTGTGGATCCCAATGAGGAGAGGAGCTGTGAATGCAAATGAGGGGAGGAGAAAATGACTTTTGAGGAGATTATTTGAAAAAAAATTCTGCAATGGAACATGGCATACTTGTAGAAAAGTGACTAAAACCACTAACAGCTTAAAAGGAAGGGGCAAATAAATGCAGTCCAGATTGGAAACCCTGGAGGAGTGGCACTGAGGGCTGTCTCCTGCAGGATGCAGACTGGATGATTGACAGTGTTGGGTAAGCAGTTATTAAATACAGGTACTTGAGGCTTAGTCAACCCAATTCCAAAAAAAAGGAGACAGTGAGAAAAATTCTCAAAGGCCAGCCAAAGTTTGCTTTCCTGACTGACCCCCAGGCTGGGCTGACTCTTACCTGCCACTGTGAGCATGCTCCCTAAGCCATCAATGCGCTGCTTCAATCAGCCTGCTTTCTTTCTTTTTAAAGATTTATTTATTTTATGTGTATGAGTCTGCTTGTATGCATGTGCACCTTCTGACTTGTGAAGGTCAGAAGGCATCGAATCGCCTAGAACTGAAGTTATAAGTGATTGAGAGACACCAGGTGGGTGCTGGGACTCAAACCTGGTCCTCTGCAAAAGCAGCCAGTACTCTTAACCACTAACTCATCTCTCCTGGCCAACCAGTCTGTTTTTATTTCTTCCTCTGCAAGACACCTTTTCCAACATCCCATTCTACTTTTCATAGATCACCATGACTCAGGTTTCCTATGGCTCCAGAAGCCCTAGGTCAGAAGGAGGCCATTATCTAGATAATTTTTGTGTCCATTATAATTTATTTGATTAATCAAGTGTATCTACGCAGTCTTCTGAATCTCAAGGTACGGACAACTGACTAGTCCAAGACCACCACATGCTACGGTCGAGTGGTTTAAATAGGAGTGGGCCCCATAAGCTCATATATTGGAATGCTTGGTCACTACAGGGTGGTGCTACTTGATAGGGCTTAGAGGGTGTGGCCTTGTTGGAGAAAGTGCGTCACTGGGGAGCTTTGGGGTTTCAAATGCTCAAGTCAGGCCCAGTGTCTCTCTCTTCTTCCGGCTGCTACCAATCCAGATGTAGGACTCTCAGCTTCTTCTCCAGCACCACGTCTGCCTGCATGCCACCATGTTTTCCACCATGCTGATAATGGACTAAATCTCTAAAACTGTAAGTCAGCCCCAATTAAATGCTCTCCTTTATACGAGTTGCATGGTCATGGTGTCTCTTCACAGAACATTGACTAAGACACATGGAAGTTTACTAAAATGGGGCTATATTGACATCGGGTATGATGTTTGGGGTCTTCTCAGTCACCTTTTCTATGTGCCGTTGGTATGAAATACACAGAAATCTTCAGCAATGATCAATTTCTTGTAAATAGAAGGTTCAGACATAATCTTAGCTTTCTGTGTCAGGCTTGAAGGTCATTGTGCTTATTTCACTGACTCAGAAAATGAACAAGGATCTGAAGGGTTTCCTCCTAATAGTGCTTTAGACTAGAGGGTGGTTATCTTGGACTGTTGTCGGTTAGTACAGGCTGCTCCTTCTAGACAAGGGCTGGAGAGTATTGGGTCATCTGGATTGGTCACAGTAGAGAGGGAGAGAAAGGAGAGGTCAAGGAGAAATGGCCTGGTATCTGGATGGCCTCAGTTGAAACTGGACTTCAAAGGAAGAACAGAGTCAGGGCAAGCAGGTGGCCACAGCATTTGAGTTACTTGAGGGCTGTCCTGGATAATTTTATGTCAACTTGACACAAGTTATAGTCATCTGAGAGGAGGGAGTCTAAATTAAGAAAATGTCTCCATAAGATTGGGTCATAGGCAGATGTGTAAAGCATGCTCTTAATTAGTGATTGATAGGGGAAAGCCCAGCCCATTGTGGGTGGTGCCATCCCTGGACTGGTGGTCCTGGATTCTATAAGAAACTGAACAAGCCAGTAAGCAGCACCTCTCCATGGCCTCTGCATCAGTTCCTGCCTCCTGGTTTCTGTCCTGTGTGAGTTCCTGTCCTGACTTCCTTCAGTGATGGACTATGGTGTGGAGGTGTGAGCCAAATCGACCCTTCCTCCCCAGCTAGCTTTTGGTTATGATGTTCATCACAGTGGCAGAAACCTTAACTAAGACAAGGGTAGACACCTGTTGGTGCCTCCATCTCTGCGGGTTTCCTTGACCCCCACAGTGTCTGATTTAGTCACTTCTCTGCCTCTTGTACCTCTAACTCATGTTCTCATAGAGTAACTTTGATGCCTAATGTTTCTTTAGTGTCCACTTCATCAGGAAGGGTTCTACTCACAGTGGGGGAATACTTCCAGAGAAACATCCTCACACTGTGATCCATGTTTTTGTTAATTTTTTTCATTTATTTTACATACCAACCACAGTTTTTTCTCCCTCCACCTTCCTTCTGTCCTCCCCATCCACCCCTCCTCTGTTCAGAAAGGGGCAGGCCTCCCATGGGAGTCAACAAAGCATGGCATATAAAATGGAGGCCGGATCAAGCTCTTCCCCTGCATCGAGGTTGGGTGAGGAATATCTGCATGAAGAATTGACTCCAAAGAGTAAGCTCATAGGCCAGGTTCAGGTTCTGGTCCCACTGCTAGGGGCCCCACAAACAGACCAAATTACACAATTGTCACTCATGTGCAGAGGGCCTAGGTCAATCCCATGCAGGCTCCCTAGCTGTCAGTAGAGAGTCTGTGAGCTCCCATTAGCTCAGGTCAGCTGTCTCTGTCTGTTTCCCCACAATGATCTTGATCCCCTTGCTCATATAATTCCTCCTCCCTTTTGCCAACTGGACTCCCAGAGCTCAGCCCAGAGCTTGGCCTTGGATCTCTGCATCTTCCATCAGTTACTAGATGAATGCTTTCTGTTGACAATTAGGGCAGTCACCAACCTGATTATAGGGAAAACCAGTTCAGGCACCCTCTCTACTGCTGCTAGGAGTCTTAGCTAGGGTCATCCTTGTGGATTCCTGGGCATTTCCCTGGCACCAGGTTTCTCCCTAACCCCAAATGCCCCCCATCAAGATCTCTCTTTCATTAGCCTCCCTCTCTGTGCTGCCCCCAACTCAACCAACCTGATCCCTCATGTTCCAACCATAATCTGGTTTTATTGTTTAGTGGGAGATCAGTTTTTCTTTCCCAACAGAACCACTTTAGATCATTTTTTGTTCCTCCTCTAGTTTTTACTGTTGTTAGACACTATATTAAAATAAAAACCTTAGGGATGATTTCATAAGACTGCATTTCATCCTGATGGCATTCTTTTAATTAAACTTTATGATATAAATTAATTAAGAGCTAAACTGAGTCTGTTCCAACAACATTGTGAACATAGACATAAACAGTGATAAAAGCGTGAAAAACAAAGATGCTGACCGAGGAGACCAGAAATCCTGAACCACTAACGAGATACGTGGGTCCTTTGAACACTCCAATGAGCACTAGGGTCCTCTCTTTTTTCTCTCTCTGCTTTCTTTTGTCGCAGGATATTTATATACCATGTGAAGATGTATTGCTGTGATTGGTTTAATAAAAACTGACTGGCCAATAGTTAAGTGGGACTTCTGGGCAGAGAGAGGAATGCTGGGAGGAAGAAAAGGGGAGACACCAGTGAGACATGGAGAGTCGGACATACAGAATGGAGGAGAGGTAAAAAGCCACGTGACAGAATGCAGAATCATAAAAGCAGGTTAATTTAAGTTATAAGAGCTAGTTAGGAACAAGCCTGAGCTAAAGGTCAAGTTTTCATAATTAATAATAAGTCTCCAAGTCATTATTTGGGGGCTGGTGGCCCCCAAAAGTTACATGTTTCACATGGAAGAATGTCTTCAAAAGGGCCACATGAAACAGCTGCATGAGAGAGACAGAGAGAGAGAGAGGAGAGAGATATTCAGCAGAATCACATATGGAGAATATAATGGAGCATGTGCTCTTCAGTGATCTATGTTGTGTGCACTGATAATTTTTCCCTGTCTGTTGTTGGAAAGCCCCCATTATATTTTACAAACTGTAATCTGTATATCCATTCACCAGTTTATAGATGGTCTCCAGCTTTTAACTAGTATAAATGAATTTAACATGAATGTGTGTGAACAATTCTTTCTGAGAACATATGTGTCCATAATGTAAATGGACTGTAAATGCTGGATTTTATGAAAGTTGTATTTTTAACTCAAATTGTTCTCCGAAGTTGTTACAGTTTTCCTTTACAGCGTCCAGAAGCTCCAGCTACTCCATACCTTCATGAACATGTGTTACCGTCAGCTTTTATTTTGAGCCAGTCTAGTGGTCTATAGTGGCCTTTGCTCACTTACCCTTCCCCTTTCTTGTAATTACTAAATATACCGAGAACCTTAAATTCATTTATACATCTTTGTGTGTAATGCCTGTTCACACCTTCTATCCATTATTTAATTTTTTTTACTGAGTTCATAATATTACAGAGAATATTTCTCCTTTTCCACATTTTCAACTAATTAATTTATATGCCAGTTTGGCAACTTCAGTCTTTAAGTAATTTATCCATCTCATCTAAGTTATCAAATTTATTGATATAAATTTTCATAGTATTTGTCTTGTTGGCCTTTTAAATACATTAAATCTATAGAGTCTCCCACTTCTGAGGGTTGAAATCTGGGTCTTTTCTGTTTCTTTTTTTGACCTTCTGTTTTCTTGAGAACAGGTCTCATATACTCCAAGCTGGCCTTGAGTGCAGTAAGGGACCTTGAACTCCTGGTCTTGTGCCTTTACTTCCCAGTCCTGGGACTGCAGGTGTGCATCACCAGGCCTGGTTCACACAATGTTGGGGATCAAAAATAGGGCTTCGTGAACATTAGTTGCACACTCTACCATTGAGCTATGTTCCCAGCCTTTTTCTTGTTTTTCAAAATCAACCAAGCTATAGACTGCCCGAGTTTGTTGATTTACTCTGAGCACCCCTTTCAGTAACACTGATTTTCTCTTCTTTCTGTTTCTTTTCTCATTAGTTCCCATTCTAATATTCACTGTTACAATCTTAGCCTTACTTTAGATTTATTTTTCTTATCTTCTTATAGGTCCTTAAGATGGAATCTGGGGCCATTGATTTGAGACTTTCTCTTCTAATATAAGCATTCACAGGCATAGGTTCCCTGTAGGAATCCTTTTAACCACACATCACAAATTTTAATATGTGTATTTCATTTTCTAGCAGTCACAGTACTTTCTGTTTTATCTTGTAATATGTCATTCATAAACATTTAGAAATGTTACATTTAATCTTCTAAAGCACAGAGAATTTTCAGATATTTATTTTCAGACTTGGTCTGATTTTGCTATGATCATAAAGTATCCTCCATGATTGCAGCCCTTTTAAATTTAGTAAGATTTGTTTTATGATCCAAAAAATGGCCTATGACAGTGAATATTCTATACATACCTGGGAATAACGTGCCTTCTACAGTTACTGCAGGTGATGTTCTGTAAAGGACAATTTCGTCAAGTCGGGTACTTGTGTCGTTCAAATTTTTTTATCCTTACCGACATTCTGACCACTTGCTCTCTAAAGATAAAGTTAAAAATCTACTGTTACATAATTATTGATTTGCCTCTTTTTTCTTATAGTTATGGTAGTTTTGCATCATACATTTTGACGTAGTTTATCATTTACATCAAATGTATTTTGATGTGCTTTCCATTATTATTATTATGCCTTCTTGATGATGTGGGCCTTTTATCATCATGAAATGTCCGTCCTGGCTGGCAAGGGGAAGGTGTTGCCACCAAGCCTAACAACCTGAGTTCAACCTGGATCTTACATGGTAGAAGGAAAAAAACCAACTCCTGCAAGTTGTCCTCTTACTTCCACATATGTGCTGTGGCTTGCACATACAGATACACAGGGAGAGACACACATCGTGCACAAAAAATAAAGTAAGTAGAAATTTAAAAGAAGTGTTCTCTTTATCTCCCTTATTGACGCACATGCTAACATCTATGTTCGCAACCATACGACCTCCAACTTTTTTTTGCCTTTGTTTACATGTCCACCTCTCCAGCCTCTTACTTTTACCTGTGTGTCTCTGTATTTAAAATGCATTCCCTAATATTCTTTGAACACCTTTCAATTCTGTCCATTTCGAGCTTTTAATTGGAATATTTAGACTTATATATTTGGTGTAATTATCAATAGAGTTGAGACTAAATCTATTTGTACTCTTTGTTTTTCCTTTCTTCTTTACATTAAGCTTTAAGATTTCATTTTGATTTTCATTACAGTCTCCGAAGCTATACTTTTTTACATCCTTAATTTGCTACCTGCTCTATGATCCTGATATGTGCTGTCCTTAACTGTCAAGGTCAAACAATACACCCTGACACACACAATGGAAGTGTCTTGCAATATTTCAGAGCCACTTTTTTTTGTGCTACTATCACAGTCTTCCTGTTTCTGTAAGCTATGAACTCTAGTACATGGTTAGCATTTTTGCAGGTCTTATTCTTGTTGTATGTTATGAACTCTATGGTTAGTATTTTTGTTTTAAACAGTTACAAAGAAACTTTAAAACTAGGAAAGGACTTGGAATATTTACTACATATGTATCATTTCTGAAGCTCACTTTTATGTGAATGTATATATGTACACTGTGTGTGTGCGCGTGTGTGTGTGCGTGTGTGTGTGTGTGTGTACCAGGAGTCAGTGTCTTCCTTGATAATGATTCTTTAACTTATTTTTTTCAAGATAGCATTTCTTACAGACCGTGGAAACTCACCAGTTGACGAGCCTGTTTGGCCAGCTTCCGCCTCCCAGCACTGGGGTTGCAGGGATGTGCACTGAGTAAACTTTTTACCTAGTCTCCGGGATCTGCGCTCAGGCCCTCATGTTCGCACGGCAACACTTTACTGACTGAGCCACCTCCCAAGACCCATTTCTCAGACGTTTGTATCTCCAAGCAGTATCCTTTTACTTCAGTCTAAAATACTTCCCTTAACACCAAATTTATTCAGATCCTGCTTGTCCTGACAAAATTCTTTGTTGTCTATTCATTCTGAAAAACACTTTGACTGGTGATCCCATTCCAGATTAGCGTATATTTTTCTTTCAATCCTTTCACATTTTTGCTCTTATAGCTCCTTCTTTACCTCGATTCTGATAAAGCATCTCTAGCGATGATGTTTACACTAAGTGTTCCTCCTGGCTCTTCTGAGGATCTCAGTGACTGTGCTGCTCTTAGTGCGATTATCTTAATGTTTTGTCAGATTTGGGTTAGCAAGATTCTTGAATTGTGGATTTATAGTTTTGTTAAATTGGAGGGAAATCAGCTATTGTTTTGTCAGATATCTTTGTCTATCCTATTACACAGATGATAAACTTCTTGATGTTGCCCACTGATGTGGAGGTTCTTTGTGTATCTTAGTGTTTTTCTCTCTATCGTTTCTTTCTATGTCTTCAAACTCAATGATCTTTTCTTCTGCATTGTCAAATATGCTGTGTAAGCCAATTCAGCTGATTTTCCATTTTAGATACTCTATTTCAGTCTGAATAAAACATTTGTAAAATGCTTTTTTTTGATATTATGCCTGTCTTCTTTAAATCCTTACACACACTTACAACCACTGTTTTAAGGTCTTTGTTCCTCCCCTTTGTCTTTACTAGGTCTGTCTCTTGACTAGTTCCCCTTCTTGCATGAACCGTGACTGATTGATAATCTTTAATTGGGTTCTGACATTGTGATTGTTACACTAAGTGTTTGAAAGCTGGGTATGGTTGCATACTCCTTTAATCCCAGCACTTGTGTGAGTACAGGGCTAACCTACACAGCCAGTTCTAAAGTAGCCAGGTCTTTTTTTTTTAAGTATTTAAATTTAGAGTTTTAAAGTTTGTTTTGGAAATACAGTTTTGATCTTTAAGCTCCGACACTGAGCTGTACTTCAGTACAGCTGTACGCCACGCTTTGTCTTTCTCTTTTAAAGGTTTGTTCAGGGTAAGTCTGGGCTAGCTTAGCTTAGTACTGAGATATGGCGCTTCTTGGCTTCTACTTCAGTATTCACTGATATCTACTCTCTGAGTGGATGGAACTGGGAGGTTTTCAGGCCTGTGTAAATGCTGGGGTGTTCAGCTTAGACACGGATGCTATTGTCAATCTTTGCTCAGCACTGGGGAGTTTCCCTTGCTCATGCATAGATTAGTCTCCAGCTCTACTGGGAGGCTCTACACAGGCTCCTGAAGTTCTTTCTCTGCACAACTCTTTCTTCTCAAATACCTTGGCCCATAATTCCTAGCTGCCTCAGCATTCCTAAACTTTAGTCTGTCTCCTCAACATAGAAAGGCTGCCATGCTCCGCTGCCATGCCCCTTTCTGCTGCTGTGTGGAAATTGCCTCCAGACTGAAAACCACGATGATTTCATAAAGTCTGCATTGTTTTCTCTCTCAGAGCAATGAAATTTTGCACTATCTTGAGAATATGTACATTCTAATGAGAATATGTACATTCTAATGAGAATATATACATTCTAATGAGAATATACACATTCTAATGAGAATATACACATTCTAATGAGAATATACACATTCTAATGAGAATATACACATTCTAATGAGAATATATACATTCTAATGAGAATTTACACAATCTAATGAGAATATATACAATCTAATGAGAATATACACATTCTAATGAGAATATGCACAATCTAATGAGAATATATACATTCTAATGAGAATATACACATTCTAATGAGAATATACACATTCTAATGAGAATATACACATTCTAATGAGAATATATACATTCTAATGAGAATTTACACAATCTAATGAGAATATATACAATCTAATGAGAATATACACATTCTAATGAGAATATGCACAATCTAATGAGAATATATACATTCTAATGAGAATATATACAATCTAATGAGAATATATACATTCTAATGAGAATATGTACATTCTAATGAGAATATACACATTCTAATGAGAATATACACATTCTAATGAGAATATACACATTCTAATGAGAATATACACAATCTAATGAGAATATGTACATTCTAATGACAATATACACATTCTAATGAGAATATATACATTCTAAGTTTTTGTGATGGAGGGAAAATCTTCATATCAGATACTTCTTCATGGCTAGAAGTGTAAGTCTCTTTCCCCGTTCCTTATTTTCTTGTTCTCTCATACTTTGTATTCCGCAGTTTCACTAGCATACTGGGTGTGAGTTTCTTTCTTGTGAGACAGGAGTCTCACTATGCAGCTGCTCTGCCTGCAAGCGCCTTGTTCCAGCATGGCTTGTGCCTTGGTCCCTCATGCAGCTCAGACCAGGAAGTGCCACAGCACTGCTGCCACAGCTTGCTTTTGCCTTCCTTGGGAGTCGTTGAAATTCTCAGTGACTTTAACTAGTTCTAGAACATTCTCAATCATTTTTTTCTTTTATTATTGCCTCTCTCTCTCTCTTTCTTTGGTCTTAATTTTGTCCATTTGTTCAGTGGATTTTCTCATTCTAGCCTTCACATCTCTCAATGTTCTTCTGCATTTTCATGTCTTTGACTCTCTGTTCTATATTCTGGATTTCTTCAGATCTGTCTTCTATTTTACTAATACTCTCTTCAGCTGGGCCAAGTATATTGTTTAATGTCCTCTACTGCGTTTTGTGTCAAGTCCATTGGGTTATCTTTTACATTTTCTGAGAATATGTTCATAGTAATTCCAGTCTCTGAAGCCCTCATGAATCTGTCTTTGCTGTCTTTGGTTTTAAAAAGTCTCAGTCATGGTCCTGTCTCTATATGTGTGCTTGTTGGGTGCCTTTGAAGAACTATCTATAGAGATTTTGAAGTTCAAGATGAAGGTGTCAGCCAGCAGTGGTGGCACATGCCTTTAATCCCAGCACTCGGGATGCAGAGACAGGTAGATCTCTGTGAGTTCGAAACCAGCCTGGTGTACAAGGGCTAGTTCCAGGACAGGTTCCAAAGCTACATAGAGAAGCCCTGTCTCAGAAAAACGAAGAAACAAACAGACAAAATGATAAAGGTGTCTTCAGTGAAGGCAGATTTGCCAGTCTTTCCTGGATACCTATGGGAAGTGCAAATTTAGAATCATTTAAAACTTAATTCAAGGTAGGAGGTTTTCTTTGAATTCCTTTTAAAAATTTTTTTTTATATTATGTGCATTGGTGTTTTGCCATTGGTGTCAGGTCCCCTGAAGTTACAGACAGTTGTGAGCTGCCTGCCATATGGACACTGGGAATTGAAGCCGGGTCCGCTGGAAGTGCAGTCAGTGCTTTTAACTGCTGAGCCATCTCTCCAGTGCTGGTTCTTAGTTAATGTAAATAAATAAGATCAGATCAGGTTGGATTGTCCCCACTTTCTCACAGTTGTCTGAGAGCTGTCCAAAGGTGGACCCTTGGTTTTTAGTTTCATTAGAAATGAGTCTCCCATCACGCTATCCCATTCTGGATATCCCTGAGCTTTGTCTACTGAATCCAGGCATCAACATGAAAGTCCAAGTTTGCTTCTATCGGCAAATATCATCTGGTGAAAAGTAGTCTTTTTCTCCTCTTGGTACTTAGCATCTTTACTTCCCATTGGCTGTTGAGCAGAATTCCCATAGCATCTTGTCAGCTCTTCTAAATATTTCTTCTAGAATTTTAAGTCATTTCAACAAGAAAGCTGATGTAAATAACCTAGTCTGTGATGTTCCCAGATACTGAAGGTTGCTTGAAAAAAACAAAACCAAACAGATTCCATCAAACAGTCTTATAAGTAATCGAATCCAGTGATGAGGTGGGTTTCTGTTGTATGTAGGGAGGGAGTGTTTAGATTTGCAGGTTAAGGTCTTATCAAAGAATCCCATGATATGGCCGGGTTCAAATAGAAAGCAACCTCCTCTTTTCTGAGAAATTATTTAGGGGAGATAAATTTTCACCTTATATTTAAGTACTCATGGTAAACACAAAGTATTTCACCATGAGGTGGTTCAGAGGATAAGGATTCTCTCTCCTCTTCCTTCTCCTTCTTGTTTTGTTTTTTGAGACAGGGATTCCCTGTGTAGCTCCGGCTGTCCTGGAACTCACTCTGTAGACCAGGCTGGCCTTGAACTAACAGAGATCTACCTACTTCTGCCTCCTGAGTACTGGGATTAAAGGTGTGTGCTACCACTGCCTTGCAGTAAGGACTCTTGTTAGCAAACCTGATGGTTGGCGTTTGATCCCTAGAATCCACACTGTAGAAGGAGATAACTTTCCTCTTAGCACTGCTTTCAAATCCTGCTGGTTTTCCTTTGATTACACATGCGCTGTCTCACACACACACACACACACACACAAGACCAAATAACCTTGTAAGTTACTGCCTTTAAGGTTTTATTTTACAAAGATTGTTACAAAGTGTAATGGCCTATATATCATAGAAGAAAAGTAAGTTCTCTTCAGACAGTGGAGACTTTGTTGTTCCACATGGAAAATTTTCTATTTTGCTCACATGAAGTCTGGAAATTTCTAGGGGCAAACATACTTATTGAGGCACATTTTTCAGAACTTGAATCAGCGTGGGTCAATGTTTCCATGGTAGAACAAGGGTATCTCCTGGCTGCTCCTGAAGACAGCAGTGCACAGGGTACCAGGTGTCAGGCTTCTGCTGGAGTTACCTTCCCACCCTTCAAACCATGACAGCAATTTTTGTGGGATTTCAAGTGGGCAAGGAGGTGTAGAAGCCCCTACCTCTTCCTTGCACAGTCCTCAGCGTTGTGGTGGTGCTACCCAGTATTAAAATGGAGTGGTTCCCTGTCAGTTATGCCTTTCAGCCCATTCTTCCCCAGGTCTGTGATCTCCCTGCTTGTAAATGTCTGTTTGTGCTATTGGAGGAGGCCAAGAAAAATAGGAAAACACAAATTGATGATGTTTTTTGGATAGGAGAATTCTTATAGATGATCTCATTCATTATTTGCGCATAAAATCAGAGTGATAAACCAGAAAAGTTATAAATGGCCCAAGGTCACTAGGTTGCCTTAGAGCTCTTGGCTTGGGAACCTCTCACTGTACCATATGGCTGACTCCCTGTACATCCCTCTGGGAATTTTCTCACCCATACTTCATATTTAGAGACAGTAGGGCAAGAACAGATCTTGGTGCAGACTAAATGAACTTCTTTATACTTTGGCTAGAGGAATTCAGAAGACTGGGTATATAAAGGAAATGCAGGGATAAGAAATGCCATCTCAAAAGCAACTGTAGAGCAGGGTTTCAAAGTAGTAGAAGGCAGAATAAATAAGAGAGGGAAGGAAGGGCACTTAAGGCGGAGACGACTGAGATTTGATGTCTCAGTACAAAGCGAGGAGATGTGCTGGGGAAGGGGCATGCTAATAACAGGGGTGAAAGTGTGGCAAGTGCAGCTCAGGCCAGCGGTGCCCAGATGAAGCAGCAGAACTGTAAGGGCATGGAGAGACTTCGGGCTGGACTGTGTAAGAGCCATGTGGATTTTCCTCCCTGCGGTGAGAAGAAACAGACTAGAAATTCTACAGGAAATTGAGATGAGATTAGACGGCCGTGTTAATCATGTGGGCTCTCCTAACTGGAAGAAGCTGAGAACTCAAGACACCTTGAAACAAGGTCTAAAGGAGACACCCTTCAGTCTGGGATGAGTTAAGTTCAGTCCTGCCTGGAGGCAGAGGGAGGGATGAAATGTCCTGTCATAGAGTCTGGAAGTCTGGATCAAGGCCGATTCACAGAAACAAAGCATCTCATTATGGAGAAGGGTTGAGAACAGCAAGAAATGCTCCAACCTCTTTGCTTGGGACTTTCTAGCAGTGTAGAAGTTTTTTGGCTTGATTAATTTTAGACCCTGATTATAACAAGAGATTTCAGTTCAACTAGAAAAGATTGGCTGTGACACCGAGGACACTGGATGTCATTCACTGAGGAGGTTAACCCTGGAGGCAAGAACTAGCAAGAACAATGTAGACACCACTGCTAATGAAAATAGAGATGGGGAAAAAAGATCTCTAAGTTTGGGAATCTAGAATTCAACTAAAAGCCCTGAGCTTGGGAGGGAGGATGGGTTAAGTGAGGGTCCTCCCAGCCTAGTGGCTGTACAGGAACTCACTTCTGGGAACCACAGTGAAGGCTGGGTGTGTCTGAGTGTATGCTGAATTCCTGGCTTCAATTACAGACTACTAGGCGACTGGAGAGTCTGTCATTGCTGATGTCATCACATTTACAAGAGTCATAGGTACCCTCTCAGGTAGGCTCCAGGAATGAAGGCCTCTCCACAGCTGCCATCAGCTACCCCATCCCCACTTTCCACAGAGGCAAAATCTCAGGAACAGTGAAGCTGAGGGACTGTGGTTGGGTACCCTCACTCCAGCCAGAGGGGTGGAGAATTTTCCCTCTTCTCCCACTGTTCCAGTCACAGCCTCCATGTCACAGAGTGGCTTGAGCACAATTCTTTCACTTTCAGGAGGGCTTTGATAGGGACAGAATTTTATTTATTCTGGATGGAGACAGAATTATGGTTAAGGGGATTTCTCAGACTTCCTTCAAGTGGATCACTCTGTGATTCTTTCCCGGCCAGTGAATTGTCCTCTTCTCGTTGATTGAAGAGAAGAATTCCCATCTTTTCAAATTCTCCTACCAACATTCTGGGGACACAGAAGAACCCAGCTGCCACCTTCATCCAATTGTTCTTGGCCTTGTAGATGTCATCAGAGAATACAGGCATGAAGAACTAATTTGTCCCCAGAGTAAAATTCCCAAATGCCAGCTCCACATTCCTCTCTGATCATGCTACCAAGTCTCCACTGTGCCCTGTAGGTTAATGGGCTTCAAACTCTGCTATATCTGGGACACTGCAGCTGGAACAGAATATCTGTCTTGATAGCTGTGACCCACCTCTTCCCATGGACAATCCTGAATTACTCCCTGGCCTGTGTCCGGGGCGTTATGATGAGAGGCATTTGGACATGGGGAGACTCTAGACTGTCAGCAAGGAGCCTCTCCTCAGCCTGTCAGGCTTTGATTCCTCCACTGGTTACGGCACAGCATCCTCTCAACCCCTGAGAAAGGGTACTTCTCATTCTCCAAACAAAACACGCCTGATTTTCTTATTTGTTTGCATTTCTTACATGCCTACCATGTACCAAGTTCCATGTGAGGTATCATGATGTGCAGAGGAAGCATGAGCCTCATGTGTAGCTGAACATTGAACAAAATCACAAATGTGATTCATGCTGTGAAGAAAAAATGTGAAATAATATGCATTACTTCACCTTTGGACACCAGCACAAGGTCACTTGCAAACATACACACTCGCACACACACACTCGCACACACACACTTGCACGCAAACACACCAGTGGTGTCTATCTCCAATGCTTTTTCTGACTGTATGTTTCTTTTAACATAAAAATATATTTAAGTTATTTTGTGTGCATGTCTGTGTATATGCACACGGGTGCACTTGTGGAGGTCGGAGGTCAGCTTGTGGGAGTCAGTTCTCTTGTACCATTTGAGTCTCAAGGATTGAACTCACGTCGTCAGGCTTTTGGCAAGCACTTGTATCTGCTGAGCCGTCTCACTGGCCCTGATTCCATTTTTTTTTTGAGACTGAGTCTCACTATGTAGACTAGGCTAGCCTCAAATTCACAGAGCTCTGCCTGCCTCTGCCACCTGGAACACCACCACGAGAACCATGAGAATCATTCTCCTTACCTATAAGACAGTATTTATTACTATCATCATTATTATTAGTGTGTGTGTATGTGTGTACTCATGTGTGAGTGTGTGTGCACACATGCATGCATATACCACAGTGCATGAAGTACACGTGTGGAAGTCTTTCCATTTTTATGTGAGTTCTAGAGATCAAATTCAGGTTGTCAGTCTTGCACAAGTACTTTATCCACTGGGCCGTCTCTCCACCTCCTTAATTTTGAGAAAAGGAGATTAATGTGTGAGGGACTTGGATTACTCCTGACAAAGGTGCTCCACCAACGTGAATGAAGGGCAAAGACTATTTACAATGTGCACTAAAGTCAAAGGAATGATGATCATGCAACCATGGGAAGAGCTACCTGAAGAGACGGGCTCAAGGTACTCTACCCTTCTTTCTCTCTGTCCCTTTATAAAATGATTGAGTCTTGAGCCCAAAGACAAAAATTTGAGAATCTATTCATACATCATACTATCTCACAAATCATAAAGACAAATGGACAAATGAGAAGCCTACCATATCTCTAGCTTCAGATGAGGGGACCACACAATTTCCTTTAATCAGCTTAATAATCTATAGATCATTGTGAGAACTCTATCTCTTCTCTCACGACAATAGGTAATTCTTTCTTGGAAATCCATCTTTAATATCTAAATATGCTGAAGGGAAGAGGTAGGTACATTATAACATTCCCTTCCTCATTCTAGGAACGCTTTCTTATGTTTCAGAGGAAATCCCAACAAAGGTACAAGGTAAAGATACAACAAAAATCTGGTAAGGAAGGACCTTCCTTTTCTGTTGGTCAGAGACCACTCAATGGCACGCTGGGAAATTTCAGAGGCAGTTCTTAGGTGGTCCTTCCTCCTCAACACTCACTCCAAGGAAGCAAAGTCAATGGACAGACACCAAGTGTAAAAGATTCTTCACTTTTTAACATGAAACCTTGTTAAAATACAGAAGGGCACAAGAAACAGGTAGCTAGGTAAGTTATTTTGGTAGGTCACTTTATGATTTCTGAATAGGACCATGCAAGATGATGCATAGAGTCCATTTAGACAAACGATTCAGTTAAGCAATATTTCAGAGAAGGGCAGTTACTAGGCTCCTGTCATAACTGATGTTTTGAAGCACTTTAGTCTTAGGAGTCTGAGTTCCCAAAATGTTAGTTTTCTTCAAAAATAGAAGAAAGAGAATAAAAATTGCATCCATCCTGGAATTACTTATCCATGGCTTTGCTTACAGCTGTGAGGATGTACCCTAGAAAAGACATTGAGCTCTTCTACCAATGGTAAATCATTCTCATGGGCCCATTTGTAAACTTTTCTTATTCGGCTCTTGTATCTTAGCTAAGATAGTACACTCACCGACCCCACAGTCACACTCTTCCTCTTGTTTAAGCTCCTGGTTGCTCACTGTCTCTGAAATGCTGTCTTTAGTCTCTGTTTCCTTCCTCATCTCACAGTGAAACTTACCTCCGAGCCATTTAGAGAAAAAACGACTTCCTTATTAATTCCAACAACTGAGATGGCATCTTTGCTCAGCTTCACCTAACTAGTTTCAATAACATTTAACTGCAGAAGTTTATATGTAGATGAACATGGGATTGTGAGAGATTGGAATATCTAATCTACTTTTTCACTTAGGGTTCTTCAGTAATTGCTAAAATTAAATTTGGGATAGACAGAGTTCTTCCATGTCAACTTGAGACATGAGCTATGCCTCAGATTAGAAGAATGACTGACTGAGGAGCGAAGCCCACTTTGTACTCCAGAAGAACTCTCACTTCTCACATTATTTGAGAGCTTTAGTCCAGGCAAACCTCAGTGTTGGATCTGAACTCC
The DNA here is from genome assembly GCA_004026605.1 of Ondatra zibethicus. Lineage (NCBI taxonomy): Eukaryota > Metazoa > Chordata > Mammalia > Rodentia > Cricetidae > Ondatra > Ondatra zibethicus. The sequence continues at coordinate 191,672 of PVIU01000780.1, read as the reverse complement.
TGACTAGAATGACTATCAAATGCGAGGTATATCCCGGGAAGAAACACAGGAACTTAGGACAAAACTGAGAGGGACAGAAGGGACTATAAAGTCAGTGGGTTAGACTCTCTCTTTGTGGTTACTTGCTAAGGTGGGTTGGCTTTCCAAGCAAGAGAAGGCCATTGGAAGCCAAAGGGAGATAGGAGAAGCTGCTAAGAAAAGTGATATCTGTGCGAGGAAGTCCCCACATGATAGGAAGCAAAACAGACAAACACAGAGAATCAGCTAAAGAGGATGCAAGTTTGGGGCATTTCTGGATGCCAGTTAGGGTAGACTTCCTGAAGGTAGAAGAGGGTCTGGCATACTGAAAGCTGCAAAATTGAGAGCAAAGAAACCAAGTATGCCATTCTTGTGGACTATCAGGAGCCAAGTTGGGTAATTATGGACAAGGGGGACAACTTCATAGCTTATCTTAGAAGAGCTTCGTTGGAGGTTAGAACTGGATAGTGGAGGCAAGCAAAACTGGGGGAGGTGGCAGGGCACCTGGGGCGGGTGATGTCCTTTTTTACATACCCAGGACATACACAACCAGAAACCATTCCACTACCAACAACCAGCTGGAAGCAGAGCAGCCAGTCCTTCCTTAAGTGCTCCAGCAGGAAAACTGCTGCCTCTGACCTTAATGGAGCATCCAGAAGCAAGACCGATGCCAAGACTGAAATGGGCACCTTTAAGCAAGTACGTGGCCGTTTTTGCTGACATTCAAAACCCTGTTCTGAGTTATTAGTCTTTTCCCATCTTCAGCTGCCTCTGCCAGTTCCGCTTTCCCTCAGGATGGACCTGAATGCACATCCCTTCAGTTCCTTTGCCAAGCAGGAACACTACATCTCGGCCCAGCCCAGAAACTTTCCAAGGAGCAATCTGTTCTCAAAACTCAGCAGTTCACCTTCTGCCTATGCTATCATTTTAGATGTTCTTGTCTTATTGCATGCAGAGTTGGAGAAGACCTAGACCTGACCTGGACAGAGAAAAACCATGGTATAGTAGAAAAGCAGCTGTAGACAGTGAACAGCTTGAGTCTCTTTTCGGAGTTGATCTGTATATCTCAGATACCTACTACACAGCGCAGCGTGCTGAGTCTAGGAACACACAGTTCAGAAATACAGAATCTTCACCTCCCCAAATCCCACAAACTAGTAGAAGAAACAAACGCGAGTACTTCGATTAAAAAAAAAGTGCTGTAACTAGAAGTGCAAATAATAGAGCACTGGAGTTAGGGAAGACAAAAAGGTATCAATGAAGATCTAGGAAGCGTTTGGGTAAGATTTTCAATCAGACTGATGTCATCAGACTTTAATATATGGATGGAAAGCATTGCCAAGGTCTGGGTGCAAAAGAAGATAGTAGTTTAAGAAACTCAAAGCAGAGTCATGAGGTTGTAGATGTAAACTATGGTCTTATCAGCATAGAGGGTCCTGAGCATTTGAATTGTATTCTCTTTGTACTGGAGAACCAGACAATTGAAATAGATACCCTCTGTCTCCTGGAAATCTCCAGATGACCGAGTTTTAGAAGTTTGACAACTGTGGTCTTGCAGTTATTCTAAGGAAAATGAGATTTCATGTTAAATTGATCATGAAAGCTGCTGTCTTTATGAAGTCCACCTGCATGCTTACAGCTTCATTGCCACGGATAGAAAAAATAGGACCCAAAGAAGAGTGCAGAGTATCTTTTGAGAAGACATTTAGCAGAAGAGATTTTTTAAAATCACCTAAAGGTAATGGTGCTGACTTTGTGCTCACGGAAAAGGTTCATCCTTGTACAGTGTCACCAGAGACCGTGTGGGGGACAATAACTGCAGGAGCTTGGGAATGATGGATCCTGCGAGCCCGTCAAGGCTGTGCTGGCAGACGCCGCTTCAGAGCCATTCACATCAGGAGGGAATGGGCTGAGAGGCCAGCCTTGGACTGGGTGTTGTGTGGAGACGAGGCCATCCTTGGACTGGGTGTTGTGTGGAGACGAGTATGAGCAGGCCCGTGTAATGAGTGTGGAGGAAGGGGCACAGCAGCCCAACCGTGATGGAGAGAGTGCAGCAGAGCTCACGAGAACCAGTTCATGGGTAGACCAGCCTCCAGCATAAGCCAGCACCAATACCAGACTTCTACCTCCCCGGTAAGAGGCAGGGATTTATTTTAGCCTCCCTTTCCCTTATATTTTCATGAGTCGTGGCTTACGTTTCTAGTTGTTCGGGAACATTGACTCATCCTTCTGTAATGAGTGTGAGTCTCCGGGGGTATGATGTTGCCTTGTACTGAGGGACAAGTGAGGTAGAGCACAGGAGGCTATTAGACCCAAATTCAAACTATAGTTAAGACTAAACTCAGCTTATGAGTCTTGGGTTCTTTTCCCCATATTTGCTGCTCCTTGGATATTGAATAGGGTTGTTGAATTTGACCTAAGCCAGGGAAGGGAGTGGTCAGCTGTGGAAGTGGGAGCTGTTACCGAGTGACTTCAGAAGCATAATTCACTCGGGTTAGCTGCCAGACTCCCTTGGTGAGTACTCAGCAGTCTCCTGTGATCCCAGCTAGACTCACGGATACAGGTGGCCACAAAGGAAATATCCTCCAAAACCTAAATCTGGAGTTCTAACTGCATTGACAACTCTGAGCAACCGGTAAAGCCATGTTGACCCTAAACCATGAAGGAGAGCAGGACTTCATTTTGATGAGTATAGCAAAACTTTCAAACCGCCCAGCTGCAATTAGAAGCTGGGGACCAAGGCGTCCCTGAAACCCAGCTGGGCAATCTCTCCCTCTTGTTCTCTCTAGGCTCTGCATTCCACTGCAGACAACAGTAACAAAGGGATGGCCCCACACCCTTCTGTAGGAAAAAGGTACATTTTGGGATGGTTTGGAGGCATCAAAATGGTAAGCAATTTTAGGGTACAATTAAGACCTGGCTGCTCAACCCTACAATAAATTACCATCAAAGGCACTCGCACGTCAATAGGGGAAAAACACATGTGCTTGCAAGACGATGTGTGTTTGATGCTCATAAAAAAGATAAAAATATAGGTCATCATCATGTAACGAGCTTGTAGGTGTCAGAACGTGTGCTGCTGGGGAGGTAGGGGAGGGAACTGGAGGGGATCAGTAAACTGAGGGCTGGGATTTAGACTCCTATCCCCAAGCCCTTCCTTCTGCTTGATGGTGATAGATGGGCAGTAAGGGGCTGCAGAAGGACACCTCCCCCATCTTCCATTTTTTGAGACATTTCTTTCCCTGTTCCCTGTCCCCTCCACCTGAATTTCCTACATATTAATCACCTATGCCATTTTGAAATCAGCCAGTCCAGCTATTATTCAAGCATTGTTAATGACACCATCGACCAAGGTATCAATTAGGCAAGTTGGGATAAGAAGAGCAGAGAGCAGAACATGGGCCTGCTCTGGTGCAGCCAACCCACAAGGCAGCAAAGGCCCCCAACTCACACTCACACCAAGTCTCCTATGAGTACAGGGAATTCCTCAAAATTCATCAAGCGCTCCTTCCTTTATATTCTTCATGCTTGCCATGTTGGCTGGCCCTCAGCTGGCCTTCAGCCAGCCACACCAAACCACTCCAAATGTGCAGGTAAAGGCCACATGGCCAGCACAGTGCAGTCTGCTCCTGTGACTAAAGCCTGACATTGTGGGTAGGACGATTTCCTCAGCCACGTTCACGCCCTTCGTTATGGATGGAATCTCTTCTTGCAGCAAGCAGGACTTACTTTAGAATCTAGCCCTGCATGTTCTCATTTGAGAGCATTATTTATTTTCATTTTTTTGAAATAAAATCTTTCTACTGCTTGTTAGGCTTTCAGTTCTTAAATCTGAGTTTTGCTTCCTCATCAGGCTAAAAGTTTCCAAATGACCAGAGCTAAGCCACTAAGCAAATAATCGCATTTATTTATTGTGTGGCATATATGGGAACACACATTATGGTGTGGGGGTGGAGGTGGTTAAAGAACCACTCGTGGGAATCCATTCTCTCCTTCCACCACGTGGGTCCTGGACCGAACTCAGGCTTGGCAACAAACAACGTCACTTATTGAGCCATCTCAGTAGCTCCAGAGCTAATTCTCGTATCACATTCTTTCTTTTGTTTTGGAGAGCTCTCTGCTTCTTGTTTATCTGTTCTGTCAAGAAAGGATCCCATCAACCTGGCTGCTGAGAACAAGCAGATACAACAGCTCAAGTCTGGACTACGGAGGAAGAAAAGGAGCCAGGTTAGAACCAAAACCACCATGGAAGGATTCAAGCTCCATCCCTGAGTACATGGAGGCAGGTTCTGAGTCCCATTCAGACTTCCTGAGTCTTTTCCAGGTCTTTGCCTCTTTCCACTGTCCAGATGGAAGCAAGTTTTCCATGCCATTCCTTCTACCTTGAGCCTACCAGGATCTTCAGGTAAAAAGTCAGCACCCAACTACCAATGGATCCAGAGAGGGAGGACTCAATCCCAAACACCACCAGAAGCAGAAATCAATGAGAACACTTGAATTTGAACCCTTGAAGATAGGCCACTTGTGCCATCACCAGCCGAGAATGAGGGTGTTTCCCGAGCCCTCCTCAAGACAGATCTGCTGCAGTTGCCCTCTGCCCCCCTCTCTGTCCGGCTCATCTGACTCCTAGGCTTTTCCTGCAACTTTCACCCCAAGCCCAAAGCATTACACTACACAGTGGCCGATGGAAAAATAAATACATTTTCAAAATGGAATAGCCATTAAAGATGAAGAACAATGACAATACAATCCCAGTTACTGTGGAGGGCCCTGAGGGCAGGGGCTGTGTTATAAGGATTTAAATGCTTTATTGAGATGTGTTTCACACATTGCATGATTCACCTATTTAAAGTGTACACAGGATTCAGTGGTTTCTAGTATATTTACAGACCTGTCCAGTCATTTCCCTAAGAGAAACCTACAGCTGTTCGCAGTCCCTTCCCGTTTCTCCTCAACATCACTCACCCTGGGCAGCCACCGATTTGTTCCTATTATACATTTATCTACTCTACACAGTTCATATAAACAGAATCATACAGTATATGAAATTTACCTGCTTCCATAGCCCATATAGTGACATGCGTCAACTATTTTTTGATGCCAAATAATATTTTATTTCAATTTCTCTAACACCAGCTGACTAGGGTTGCTTCCACTTTCAGCTGTTATGAATATTCAGATTGAGCTTTCAGGTGGACTCTCAGCTTCCTTCCTCCTGGGTGTATCATGGAAGTGGAATGGCTAGGTCACACAGTAAGGTGAATATTTTGAGGAGCTGCGGGACTGACTTTCCAAAGAACTACTTGATATTCTCACCAGCAATGTGTGGAAATTTTTGTTATTGCTGCCACAATCACCCTAGTGAATGTGAAGTAGTGTCTCACTGTGCTGTTTGTATCTGTACATGTTCATGTGTACGCATGCATGACTCAAGAGGTCAGAGCTCTTCCTCGTTTGCTCTCCACCTTATTTTTGAGACAGGGTTTCTCACTGAATCAATTGGCTACACTGTGTGGCCAGAAAGTCTAGGGATCCCCGTTCCTGCCACTGCAGCCCTGGGGACCATACCTGGCTCTTACGCTCTATGCTGGGGGTCTAAACTCAGGACTCCATGCTTGCGCCATATGCATCTTTGCACCTGAGCCGCCAGCTAGCTTCTTCTTGTAGTTTTGATTTGCTTTCCCTGAAAGTTAGTGATATTAGGAATATGTTGTGTGTTCCTTGGGTGTGTGTGTGGGGTCTATTCTGATCCTTTGCCATTTTTAACTGGGGCATTTGCTTTTGAACCATTTTTAGCTAATTTTTGTGTGAAGTGTGAGGTAGAACTCTGGCTTCATCCTCTTACATGCATCTGTCCAGTGACCCAAGGATGGCTTTCACACCTAACCCTTCCCCCATTCAATTGTCAGGACATGAATGGGCATGAGGTGCAAAGGTTTGCTATTGGACTCGCCATCGATTTCTTTGTAGAAAGACTTTTCTGTCCTATGCCTCTTCCATGATTACTTTTATTACTAAGTTTTAATATCAAAAAATAAGAAATTGTCCTTTATAAGTTGACAAATTTACCTCCAATACAGATGTAGTCTTTCAAATTATACTTCTACTAGAGAACAAGCCCTATTAACTTCTAAGGCAGCCATAAATTTAACCAGAAACCAACCTTATTCTAGCTTTTCAAGACTGTGTAGACTATTTGGGGTCCTTTAGATCTCTGTGTGGATTCTGGGCTCTAACTGTCAATTTCTGCAAAAGAACCAGATGGGTTTGGAAGGAATTGTGTCAGTTACGAAGCACTGTGGTGAATATGGGCTTTACGAAAAAAAAAAAACAAAAATGATTTATTCATTTTATCTTAAAAAAAAACTGTAAGTAAGTGTTTTGTTTACATGGATGTTTGTGTATCATGTGCATACATGCCTTCAGAGAACAGAAGAGGCTTTCAAATTTCCTAGGACTTGTGGGTGCTGGAAACTGAACCAGGTCTTCTGTAAGAGCAGCTGGATACTCTTAACCACTGAGCCATCTCTCAAGTTTAACATGAGCTGTCTCACATTTATTTAGGTCTTCTCTAATTGTCTTCGATAGTGTTTTATAGTTTTCAAAGTGAGAGCCTTAGGCTTCGTCTGTTAAATGTGTCCTTAATTAATTTTTCTTGACGATATCGTAAGTGCTATTGTTTTAAGATCATTTTTAGATCATTTATTGCAGGTATCATAATTTTCTTTTAAACACTTTAGAGCTATCTTCATCGACTTCCCATTACTATAACAAATGCCTGAGATAGTCAACTTACAAAAGGAGATTCTCATTCATCTTGAAGCTCTGGGCGACCATGGCCAATTGGCTTTGATGCTTTGGGTCTGTGTTGAGGCAGCATATCCTGGCAGAAAGCTTGGGGTGTAGCCAAGCTCCTTTTTGAGAGACAAAGGAGAGAGAGAACAAGAGGTTGGGCTCCAGAAACCCTTTTTGAGTGCACCCTCCCCCATGACTTAAGACCCCCAACTAGGTCCCACTGCTTCAAGTTTCTGCCACTTCCCAATAGGGCCACACTGGGGACCAACACATGGGCCTTTGGGAAAATTTAAGAAGCAAACTTCAGCAAGTGCTATCATCCTTAGCTGCAGCAAACCGTTCAGGAAATGTGTTCTGCCAGGTTAGAGGGGAAAGATAGTAAAAGCCTTCATTCCCAAACACAGGGAACTGAGAATCCAGCTGACAAACAATGTTTACTCTTTTTCTCTCTACAATTCATGTTTATCATAAATTGAAAAATTATGGTTGTATTTATAGGACAAAATGATGGTCTGATTTATTGTCACAGTGTAGAATGATTAAAACAGTTTAATTAACATATCCATGACCTCAAATGCCTGTTTGTTTATTCATTCACTCATTTGTAGTGGTGCTGGGAATTAAGCCTAAGGCCTACATCATCTGCCAGACAATCACCCACACGGTGGCACATACCTAGGTCCCAAACATTTTCATGGTAAGAATGTTTTATCTTCCTAACGTTTTTCTAATGTCTAGTACATTATTAGTTACTGTGTCTACCATACTATTAAATATATCTTTTTTAAAAAAGAAAGAAAACATAAAACTGTATTCCTCTAGTTTATTTACATCTTTTATATCTGGGCTTTATAGCCTTTGACTATCTCCCCATTCCCTCTACACCCAGCCTATGATAATCACCATTTTATTTTTGTTTCTTTTAGATTGCTTTATATTCCACATATAAGAATGTATACAATGTCCAATTATTTTTTTCAAGTTAATTTTTTTCCCATTTTTTGAGACAGTGTTTCATGCATCCTAATCTAGGCTTGAACTAATTATGCAGCTGCTTATGACCTTGAATTTCTGCTCTTCCTGCCTCCAGCTCCCAAGTGTTAGAACTGCAAACACGCACCCTTCTTCCCACTCAGACAAAAATATATATGAAATAAGACTGAAGAGACGGTTGGTGGTGAAGAGCACTGACTGCTCTTCCAAAGCACCTGGGTTAGGTTCCCAGAGCCCACATGGACGCTCACAACCACTTCTGACTCCAGTTCCAGAGGATGCAAAACCTTTCTCTGGCCTCCACAGGTACCAGGCAGTGCATGCTGAGCACACACAGAGACACACGTAATTGTGTGTGTATTTGAAAGGAAGAGTTTTACAGCTTTACGTGTTTCTCAAAGTGTTGATTCTGCTGTCACCAACATGTTAGCAGGTAAATAAGGACTCACAAATAACAAGAATTAACCATAAGTAAGCATCAAGTATGTTGGCTATGTGATAGAACTGGCGATCTCTACAACCATTGATTTGTTTATGGAAAATAGCATCGAGTCACTAATATGTAGAAGTAGAAATAAGCAGAAAGGAAAACATGCCCTCCCTTCAGGAATATTACTGTCTCATTAGGAAAACAGACTTCATAATTCTGATCATTATAGAGAATTATCACAATAAACATTATAAAAGCAAAGCACTTTAAGTGGTAAGTAGAGTAGGAGTTCTTACGTTTTGCAGAAGGGAAGGCTGATGGTAAACCAGAGTGTTATCCTTTAGAGGCAGAGAGCAAAGGCTCCTCTGGCCAGGGTCAGGCCTTCAGCTCTCACTCGGGGCTTTCTGATCAGGCAGAAGATGTCTATACCTCATCCTCCTTTTTTCTCGGAAAGGGAAATGAAGACATGGTAAAAGGGAGGCAGGTCCTGCTGTTCCCACAGGGCAGGATGTTTTAGGCAAGACATGCTTTCTTCCAGGCTCAAGTGTAGAAGCAGATAAAGTCCTAGGGAAGAAGATGCCATGTGGTTCCCAGGCTCTGCCTGCTACCCATTCTTCTTGGCCCCAAGACATGCAACCTCTTTTCTAACACCAATTGAACTAAGTCAAATGGGTTCTTGTTTACCTTTATTTGATTTTGTTGACTCTATAGGCCAGACTGGCCTGGAATACAGCATGGACTCCAGGCTGGCCTTGAGCTTACGGTCATCCTCTTCTTGGCCTCCCAAATGTTTGAGTCTAGGCATGAGTCGCCTTACCGGGCTGAGTGAGTTCTTAAATGTTAGTTTATTCCCCACCCCCCATTTCCAGTCTCTTCAGAACATCCATTCTGTCTTGAGTTTTGCCAAAAAGAACCAAGCTAGTGCTATACCTACTCTCTTCAGAAAAATTTCAATACTTTTTAAAGAGTCAAAGAAAATTGGGGAAGGGCAAATTTACAAAGAGAAAGTTAACAAGTAATTTAAGAATGGGATTTTGAAAGAAAACCTTGATTTTATTTCTCTCCCACTGAAAGGAGAAACCATATTCTTTCTCAACAGGGAAGTGGTGGACTGGTATTTGTCCTCAATCTTCCTCTAATATTATCTTGACAAGTAGTGACATGGCCAAACCACAGATTGCAAGGGTAGAGCCCAGACCAGATCCCAGACTTTCTGATTCCTATCCAGTGCTTTACCACTGCATTCCTGACACTTAATAAATACTCCATCAGTTTATTCAATAAACACAACACTATAGTCAGGACAAAGTGACTAAAAAAAAAAAAAAGATCCCAGTTCTCATCTGTGTCTCCTTGACTCCACCCTCCCCCACACCGGCCCTCAAACTAGATTAGATTCTTCTTTCCTTGCACAGTCATGTTTTCTGCATCATTCCAGCCATGTTTCAAACAAATCATACTTACTTGTATATACGTAAGTTCATCCCTTAGTACTATAAATATCTTGTAGATAATTGTTCTTTGCCAACCCAGAACCTAGCATGGTGCCTAGTGTGTGTAGGGGCTCAAAATCCTTTGCTAAATGAGCAGACGAATAGCAAGCCAATCCTCCTGGTCTCACATCATTATTCTTGCATAGACCTATGTGTCACATGACCCTAGAGTCTCTGAGAGCCATCAAGCTGTGGGGGCCACTCTGTGACTAATGAGGATGAGCAAGCAACATCTCTGAGACTCACAGAACCATTCTGTCTGTGCAGATGGGAGTCAAACAAACACCACCAGCTTCTATTCATCTGTACTAAAATGGGATGGCCGAGATCAAGCAATCCACACAAGCCCCTTCCAATTCATTTTGTCCATGAGTATCCCAGGTTGTCTTTTTCCAAGGTTAAGTTGCTTTTATTTCTCAGGGGCCTTGTTTTGACTTCACCAAGAGGCACAGATAGAAGAATGAGATGCATACTTAAAGCCATAATGTTACAGAGCCATTCTAGAGAAAGACAGACAAATAGACAAGAGAGACAGAGACAAATAGAGACAGAGAGACAGAAAAGGAGGGGGGAGTATTATTAAAACCCTCCTTCTCATAAAAATCTTCATATATGGACCTGTAAGTCAGAGCCTTGGGAAACTCAATACTAATCTCAGCTCAGACCATCCACAGGGGCTGAAGATCGTGGTGAATGCTTTCTGGCACTTTGAGTTGTCCATGGTGGAACCTGGGATTCCAGCTATCACAAGCAATATGAAGAGATGTGGCTCTGGCTTACAGGCTCAGACAGACTCACACTGGGCTTCCAAATTGTAAAAATTCAGTAAAGACTGGCTTGAAAACAAGGTGACAGGTGTATGCTGGTGTGTGTCTCATGCTTGGCTATCGTCTCCGATACCTGCTGTCAGTAAGGCCCAGAATGAGTGCATGTGTACATGCCTGAATGTCCCTCTGCGAGCAAGAGTAGAGACAGAATGCTGATGTCATTAAGTCAAATTGAAATTACTTTTCCTGGCTATTTCTTGAGTACTTTCCACTCTCCTTCTCTCTAAGAGTGTAAATACAGGGGATGGACTCAAGGGCCCTTGGTTCTTCACTGCCCACCTGTATCCTGAGAAGTAAAGTGGAGAGTATGTAACTGAGCCCAATTATTGAAGGTCAAGTCCGTGCAGCACCAAAATAGCAAAGGATCTAGACCCAGACAATGGCTATGGATGACCCGAGTCTGAATTGCTCACTCCGTTTCTCCACAGATTCCATTTCTTTCCTCTGTAAAACCTCCTATGAATAAAGCAACAATCAACACCTGTATTCCAGTAGGAGACATGTGCGCTTCAGCAGTCTACAAGCTTGAAAACATCAGGATGTTGGTGAACTTTCCATGAAAATGGCTATGATTTTTCAAACAAATGATTGAGATATCTGCATAATAATGCCCATGCCACACACAGCTAGTGTAGTTATATAAATGAGTTTATACCCCTCTATTTAAGTTCACACATATTATTTAGGCCCTAATACATATAAGCCTATATACATTTATGTGCTAGAATATATAGACATTCATAGGCACATTTATGTTATTTATTAGTTCATTTATTAGATTTTGATTAGCCATGTCTTTTTCGGTTTATTACCTGGTTAGAATTTGGCCTCACACAGCACTGCCCTCCCTCCTTCTATATTCCTGGCTTCTAGGAGGGCTTGTGCCCCAAAGCCTGGAGGTGTGGGGGCAGCTACTTTATTCATATAAAAGGAGAGGTCAACCATGGCTTAAATGCACCCATAAACACTGCCCCAGAATGTCCTGGGTGCTCATATGCCGGTTACTAACAGGTTTGCCAGAGCGCCTGCTGTCCTTCCTAAAAACCCTCTTCATGTAAATAAGGGCAGTCCCACAACAGAATTGTCCCTCTTGGGATGAGAAAGAGGTAGTGACGGGGACAACTATGGATGACTGTTGCTTCCTGGGTTTACATACAAACTCAGAGTCATCATAGAAATGACAGGAACCCAGCCCTAGCCCTATGCTTACATACTTAAAATAACTACACTATGAGCTGAGCGTGGAGGCAACCAAATTAGGCTTCATGTTCTTGTTTGGGTGTCTTTAGCTAATCACTGAATCCCTACCTAACCTATGCAATCTGAGTGCACCCATCTCTTCAGTGGTCCTCAGGCCTGCATGCTGGAGAAGCTTTTAAAAGATACTTGTGCCAGGCAGTGGATTGTGCATGCCTTTAATCCCAGCACTCCAGAGGCAGAGGAAGATGGATCTCTGTGAGTCTGAGGCCAGCCTGGTCTACAGAGTGAGTTCTAGGACAGCCAGAGCTACAAAGAGAGACCCTGTCTCTAAAAGACAAGAAACAAACAAACAAAAAGTAAGGAACTTGTGATCCCATGCCACATCAGCTGAACCCATGCGTCTGGGAGACAACTTCACCAAGCATAAATTCCCCAGATGGATTCTAATTCACAGTAGTGGTCAAGAGCCATTGGTTAACCTTAAGCTAACTCAGAATAACCTGAAAGAGCTCAGCTCCAGGATTAATACACTACCAAAGTATTTCTCATCGAAAACAAAGATTTCTTTCACACAGTGAGCAAAGAATTTGGGTTGGGGTCTGGGGTGATGGCAACTGCTAGATATCAGGACCCATTCATACAAACTGTCATGAGGTAAACCAGACACACACAAGTACACACACACCACATGACTGCACACTAGATATCAGGACCCATTCATACGAACTGTCATGAGGTAAACCAGACACACACAAGTACACACATACCACATGACTGCAAGCAACTTGAAACAAAAAAAAATTTTAATTGAATTTCGGGGCCTGGGGAAGAACTGAACCTATAATTATTTCTTAGCAAACCTGCTGAGCATAGGACTTCCCTCCTCTGGGACGAGATGAGACGGGCAATATAATGAACCCTCTTTAATTAAAAAATAAAGTGTTTTAGGATAATCATATTCTCCAAGTTACATTATTTTTTTTTAAGGAAAGGATGGATGGTGAGAAAAATTTTGTTTTCAAATGCCAATGTCAGTCGGCCTCTGATGGCCTCATTTCTCACTTAATAGTAAAGATTTGAAATTAGATCTATAAGGGGGAACTAAGTCCCAGCATTATTCCCAATACAAAACCAGTTCTCAAAAAACTAAATCTTTATACTTACTTCTCTTAAAAGAAGCAGGCAGATTTGTTATCAACTAAATTCAGCCAAGCAAAGCAGTGAGAGGAACCAGCTGAGGTTCCTAAACAGACTCATAGCCTCTCTCTGGCCCAGTTTTATGGGATTCTCTAGTAAGGAAGTATGTGGTTTATATTTCCCATCTGGCAGCTCTTCCCAGATCCTGAGAAATGTTTAGGATGTTGGGAGACAAACAAAAGAGGAAAAAAAAATCTTCCTTCAGATCTTAGATACTGGATGGGATTGGGAAGACAGATGAAGACATCCACCCCAATTAACTGAAAATGTCTCTCTTCAGGCAGGAGAACAATTTAAAGACGTCCATGGCCAAATGCTGCTCTGGGTACCACCTATCTGTGGGATCTGTGGAGATCGGTGGCCTCGGGAGACAGGGACCACCACTAAGATAAATATTAGGAAGTGAACTGTACGGCTTCTTTTTAAGTTTGATCCTTTCCTTCTCCTTGGAGCCTATCCCCTCCTAGATGGCTTCTTGTCTAGCCCTGCCACATCCTAGGATTCAAAAGCCTAGTGGAGACACCTTTGTTCAGGGGGAGAAGGAATGAACAACTTGGAAAATCCATGTGGACGTTGTCTTCCTCCCAAGCTCTGCTCCTCCACTTCCCTGCAAGAAGGAGTGGAGGAGCAAAGCAGAAGAAAGCCCATGACTGTGGCTGACTTCACGCTAAAAATTACCTTTGGTGGTGCCTGCATGTCAGGATGTCTATGCCCCTGGGGCAGGTAGGAAGGCCATATGCAAGCAGCTGCTCTAGCCCTTTAAGATGCAGCTCCTTCCCTAAGCTATGTAAACTTCAGAGTGCTAGAAACACAAAAACTTTTAGCTACATTTAAACAAACGAGTGCACACACACATATGCACATGCGCGTGCTTGCACACACATACACACAGACATACACACACTGCATGTGACCAGGAACACTCACCATCTGTGGTTGAACCAAAGCTACAGAGGCTGGAAATGGACCAGTGTGGGAGAGGCCTCACAGTCAACAACATAGAAAGCTATGCCCTACCCAGGTCTACACCTGCCCAGGGAGAATTTTTGGTAATTTTAATAAAACCAAATTAAATTCTAAAGTAAGACCAGTTGGTGATTCAGTAGGGATGGCCCCAGATCATTATGGTAGAGCTATAAAATAAAAATTATAGATGGACAAGAATAGAAGCAAAGCAAAGAAAATCTTGTCGGTGGAGGGGAGAGAGAACATGGCAGAGACAAACACTGTCAAGTGTGAAGATGGCTGTTTGCAGGATGCGTCAGGTGGGAGAGGCTTTCTGTTCATCATTTTCCACCACAGTTTTGGAGAGGGAGGATGTTAAGGAGGAGGGATTCCAGAGGTCTGAAAAGAAATCTGGCATGCATCCTGGCTTTGTGCGTTTGTAGGAAAAGTGGGGCACCATCCTTCGGCAGAAATGCTTCTCTACCAGAGCACAGCCACAGGGTAAAGAGGCTCATGCTGGAGGAGGGGACGGTGTCTGGGGAAGCAAGCTAGAGGAGTGCTTGCTGTACAGGAACTTCTCCTTAAATTAAGGGAGTGAGCTTAGCCTCAGCACACTAATAGGTTCCTTACATGCATATTTTACTTAGTTCTCTTGGTGTGCTGTGAGATACAGAATGCATAACTCATTTTCGATTAGGAAACCAAAGCTCAAAGGGCTAAGCAACCTGCCTAGGGTGAAACGCTTGGGTGCCGAGAACCAAGATCTGAACTCAGGTCTGCCTCACTCGGTATTCTAACACTGCTAAGGAGACTAACCACAACACTGGTGATCTCAAAGAGATACAGACTGGAGAGGATGCTCTATGTGCCAGTTTGTCCGACTCACAGTTCTTTATGCTGACTCCTGCCCTGATCCCTAGAGCCCTGTCCCTCACCTGAGAATTCCTGGGAGACTCCTTGGCTAAGGCTGGTTTCTTTCTCCCCTACCACCCCTGCTCTAGAAGAAGACATCAAAGATTGCGCAGGGTCATAAAGAGAGGGAGGATGTTAAGGAGGAGGGAGTCAACCTGTGCTCATAAACCGGGTGGTGGGGGGCCCCACCCATTTGTCAGGTAGTGCTGCATCTCACTTTCCCCCAAAAAATGAGATCTCAGCTCTTGCTTGAGGGCAGGGTGTTCATGCAAAGTGCAGGTGGAGAGGGCAAGGGGGACACGGCCAAGAAAGGGCAGCACCAAAGTTACTGTGATATTGAAACAGCCGCTTTCAGCCTTATCCTGAGGTGCTGAGGGTGTTCGGGTGGGTCCCTTTGAGACCTTCTGAGAGCTCCGCTTCAGTGACTCATTCTGCAGCTTAGGACTTTGTCCTGTCCTCTGCCTCATTAGGGACAAGTCTCTGGCTGCGCCTGCTTTATGAAGTGGCTCTCTGGAGGTTGCCCTGTGGAGGCACACCACACAGAGCAGCCAAATTCTGTGCCACATTCAGGCCACACATTTTGAAGGGCAACCAGACACACAAAGAGCATGGCACCCTCACATCCCGCTACAGGTAAAACACAGCCTCTAAGCTCTTATTAAAAACCTACAAAGTTTGTGTTGATTCAGTAAAAATATTTGCCTTAGATCTGAGTGGAATCACATTCACTAGCTTGAGTGCTCAACGGACCAGAATCAGACCTCATCCTTATAGGATTACTCCACCAAATACTAGGAGCATGTACAAGCATGCGAGCTGGCATGCATGCAAGCCTGCCTGTGTGTTTGAGCCTGCGTGTGTATGCATGTGTGTGCATGTGCACATGTGTGTAATATGTATGTATTCGTGTGGCTGTATGTACATTGTGTGCATGAGCATGGGTGTTGCATGCATGTGGAAACCAAAGATCAACACTAGATATCTTCCTCAATTGCCCTCCATCTTGTTTACTGAAATAGTGTCTGAACCTGGAACTCACCGATTCTGCTAGGCTGGCTGGTCCAAGTTCTAGGAATCCACCGGTTTCCACCCTTCTCTACCACAAGCATGGGGACTACTACAGACACAAGTTGGCCTCTCCTCCAGCTTTTTACGAAAGTCCTGGGGAATTGAACTCTGGTGCACAGGCTCTTTATTGACTGAGCCATCGCCCCTACCAAACTCAAGGGTTTGTTTTTTTGTTTTTGTTTTTTTTTTTTTGACTCAGAGCCAACAAAACCTACATGACTGAAGATGTCTAAATCTCTATGACAAGCATTTTAGGAGGATTACCAAAGCAGGTGCTGTGTGTGGTGTCTGGGAGGACATCTGATTTGTTCTTGGGACACAGGATATATGTGCACAGTGTGGGCACCAGGCCCTGAGCATGTGCACTTAAGTCTCCGCTCTGCCTTTCCCATAACTGGACAAATGACCTCACTATTATGACCTCAGTTTCCTGACCTTTAGGTGAAAAACACAAGAGCTGATGTAGCAACAAAATGAGACAATCTGTAGGAAGCACTGAGTGCCTGCATTTGCTAGGGTTTTGCCAACATGGCCCAAGCTAGAATCATTTGAGGAGAAGGAACTTCAATTCAGAAAATGTTCCATATTGTCTGGTAGACAAAAATGTGGGGCCTATTCTTGATTGATAATTGATGTAAAAGGGTCTAGGCCCACTGTGGGTGGTGCTGCTTATGGGCAGGTGGTTTGGGGGTAGATAAGAAAGAAAACTGAGCAAGCCAGGAGGAACACGCTGGTAAGCAGCACTCACTCCTTCATCACCTCTCACCTCTGCTTCAGCTCCTGCTTCCAGGTTCCTGCCTTGAGCTCCTGCCCTGACTCCCTCAGTAATGGTCTGTGGTGTGGATATGCTGGCCAAATAAACCATTTCCTCCCCAAGCTGCTTTTGGTCATGGTGTTTATCACAGTGGCACAGGCAAACTAGGACAGGATCTCTGACCGAGTGAGGCCTTGCGGAAGCCGGCAAACACTGAAACAGAGAGGTGTGGTGATTAGAGCTGTGCTTCCGGAGGACAGAGCTCGCAGCCGTGCCCAGGATGAGAGGGCAGGAGTCCTGGGAAGGAGTTTGCAATACAGACGAAACAAAACATAAGAGCAGCCTGAATCAGGAAAGAAGATTCGAATACAAGCTCTTCATATTTTTGAGGCCTTGATCTCCCAGAAAGATCCTGAATGGTATAATTTAGGCGAGATCAGGTGCGTTCAGGGTGGTATGGTCGTAGACATGGCTGGTATAATTTAAAGCTGGGCATGAAAAGAAAAGGTCAAGGGACTTGGTGTTATTTAGGCTGAAGAGTATGAATTGTGTTTCTCAACTTATGAATGGAAATTACATTGGGAGCTTCGAGACTGACATCCAAATCTTGCTCTATCCCTCCTTCCCTCCCACCCAGTGTGTGAGTGTTTTGTGTGTCCGTGTCACATGTGACACATATAAAATATTTCCTATTCCTTGTCCTTTTCATAATCAGAATTAAAGAGCTAGCAGCATAAAGACTCTGGCCCAAGAGAAAATGGTAGCAGACAGACTGATCAGGGTATTTCAACAGCTCTTGCTCCTTTGAGGGCTGTGAGTCTGCAGAGTCCGACACAGGCTGACAATGTGTCTGGGAGGGGAGAGCCAGCACAGCAGTGACTAGAGATTCCTTCTGACACACCTAGAATGTCAGCTATAAAGTGTCCTCAATCTGTAGATGATGACACCTTTTTCCTAGTTTACTTAGTATTTCCTTGGCCTCAATTTCCTTTATATTTTTGTTGTTTCTTGTTATCAAAAATGTCTAACTCCTGCCTGTGTGTAAGGCATACGTTGGTGAGGCCAAAGCTTTGCTTGCTTCTCCTGACAACAGAAAGAACGTTAGCTCCATGGCAGCCCTCCCTGGGCTTCAGTCAAATGCCAGTTCTGTCACGGTTTAGGCCTCTGACTCTGAAGGAAAGGACTTTGTCTCAGCTTCCTCTTTTGTAAAGAAGAGGGTGAGAATTCCAAGCACACAAGCTTATTATTGTATGAATACAAAAGAAAAACACCTGTAACAACAGGCTGCTATTTAAAAGTTATTGCAATGTTTTGGTATTATTCAGAGATAGAAGAAAAGAGACATCTCTTAGGTGTCCTGACTCTCAGCATTTTTTTGTTTTTACTTATATATTTTGACACTCCCCTAATGAAGCTTAGGTAAAGTGAATATTTGAGCCCCTTTATGTTCAATGTATATGAAGTGCTATGATTGCCTTTGCTTCAGGGGCTTTAACCTCCAAACTTGGCAGAAGATCTTGGTACAGTAGCTAAATCTCTAATCAGAGGGCAAATTCTGCTCCAGGCTGTGGAAATGAGGCCTAGAGGGAGGCAACAAGGCACCATCCTTGAGCAGTTACAGTGGGATTGGCAGATGTGAGCCAAGGATAGAGAAGGAAGAAGTTGTGTGTCCATGAGTCTCCAGGATGGCAACTGTGCTGAACTATATGGTTTAGAGTCGGGTTGATGGTTGTCTTGCTTAATAAACAATAATAATCCCAGTCATTCTCCACCATCAGGGAACAGTCATCAGAGCCCCGCTCCTGCCTGCCCAGGATGAAGGTCAGGCCCAGGCCCATTTGTAGATAGGAAACTGACACATCATGACTGAAGCCAGCCGAGCACAGATACTAGGTCTGGGGAGATGTTCCAGGGGTTTCCAGCTGCTGTGTCATCCGCAAGCACAGGTTTACCCCTATAAAGATCCCTATCCAGCCACAGTGGGTGCCTATCTGGATCTGGGCAATGACTACAGTGGGAGGGTGGGGACAGAGTATGACCCCTGTCATGAGAGGGCACTGGACAGAATAGGGCAACTCAGTGTCCCTGAGGGGGGACGATGCTTAAGGGCCTGTGCAAGATGACCTCTCAGGTTTGGGAGCTTCAAGACTCTGCATTTTGATTTAGTCTCTCCGTGGCTCCTCTACAAATTAAGAGCTGAGGAGCAAGCATTTTCTCTTGCTTTACCTGGGTCCTGTGAAATCAAGAGGTGCAAAGGAAGGAAGGACCCTCACCCAAGAAGACTTTCTCCCTTCTATCCAAGTTAGGGAAAGGGCTAAGGTGGGGAGCACCTTACCCAAGGCAGCCTGTTTACCAGCTGCCAGCCCAGACACACCCCCAACAAAATGCCATGAAGAACGAAGTTGTGACTCATGGCTTGGCAAGTACCAGGATCATGCCTGGGGCTCCCAGATACCACACTGGCTCCTCCAGGTCGCTCTGGCCGGGCCTCCTCCTCCTCCTTTCCCCAGAGGCATTGCTCATCCTGCCCTCTCCTCCCTAGTCCTCCTACCCCCAAATCATTTTAGACAGTTGGGGGGCAGGGAGGGAAGGACTAGTGTTGGGATTGAGTTAGAGTTAATTCCAAGATCAGGATGAAAGACAGATTACAAACAATGCTGTTTTGGAATTTGGCTTAGTTGGTGGGCTTTTAGCTGAGAGAGACAACAGAACCCTCCCGAGGCACCAGCATTAGCTTTTGAGACATCTTGGTCACAGGCCTGGCTTCCTTGGGTTTAGATGGCAAGAGTTATAGTCTAAGAGAAAAGGAAATGTCAACTCTTCAACAAAAATGTAATAAGAATTACCCCCTTAGAATCTAAGCAGAATATTGGGAATTAACAACATTTCTAAGGGTTGAGATAGTAAAAATCACATAGTGTCCATGCCCTGGGTGTTGTGAGGTGCTCTCTGATGTTACCTTGACCTCTCAGCAGTTTCTAATATGCCCATAGCCCCTCCTGGTCTCATCAAAGGACTGGGCAGGAGCTGAACAACTAAGGCCATGGTGTCTAGGCACCCTAGGCACTATCTTGGCAGACATACCAGGCAAAGCATGCTGGGAATTCCCAAACTGAGACATCTATCACCAACACTCAGTCAGATCCCCTCAGGCAAAGGACGCATAGACACACAGAAAGTCCTGAGCTCTGCTTCTGAGGACAGGGAGAAAATAAACTAAACTGATGGCAGGGCAACAGGAAAGTATGGACCAGGAAGCCACTGGGGTCTTTCAGGAGAAGGTGGTAGATTAATTGAGGTGATCCTATTGAGTTGATTCCTAAAGACTGCTGTCTCTGTCTCTGTCTCTGTATCTCTCTGTGTCTCTCTGTCTCTCTCTCTCTCTCTCTCTCTCTCACACACACACACACACACACCATCTGAATATGGAGTCTAACTCAGTGAGATGAACCAGTTGGTAGCCCACCCCCTACTATGCAACCAAACTTCCTTCACTTGATAGGGCCTCAGTTTTTCTTCCTTTTCTCCTCCCTCCCCTTTCCCATATTTGGCTTCTGAAGCGTTGGATGTGAGGTCCTCTGAGAGGTACTAGGGCCACTTAGCTGACATTCATCCAACTTCAGCCCTGCCCTTCCCACGAGCAACAGCAAGACAGTGATTAGCAGCTCTCCCCAAGGCTCTAAGCGAAAGAGTTCTTTTTCTTCCAAACATGTCACATCTGGCACATCTGCTTTCCTGGCAATGATACATCCCAAGGGGTATAATCAACAGCTGGGGCGGGGCTGGGATGCAGGTCTGTACTAAGAAGCCCAAGCCAGAGAGAGACGCCCAGAGCAAAATAAGCACACCACTCCCCCCACTCTCCTGCTACCCCGTGTCTAAAGTGAACCCTATCACTGCACATCTCTCTGCCCTACAGCCAGTGGCTTCCTCACAGCCTAGACCTACTTCAGGGCACAGAAAACAATGTAGCGATACACTTGGCTTTGAGGAATCATGTCATGATGAGTCCTCTTAACCTTGAACTCTCCTGGAATTAGAAGGGAAATCCAAGCTCAGGAGCAGCAGTCAGAGAGGCAATGCTGGTGTCCTCACTGCTCCCTGCGCCCACTCCCCTTCAGTTGACTTCATGCAGTCCTTGCCTCTCTCATGCTCAATTCCCTGCAGTTTGTGGGAAGTCCCTCTTCTCTTTGAAGCTGACATTTCGAATACCCCAGAGCAGTTTGGTAAAACAGCAGCCAGAGCTTTTGGACATCTTATACCCTTGTTCCATTTTCCTATGACCTCTTCCTCCAGATAATCTTCAACTGGACAGCTTCCTCCCAGAAAATGCTTCCTTCTTCCTTCAAGGTCATTTTTCTCTCAGAGATGTTCTTCTTGCCTCCATAGCCCTTACCTCTTCCCCTGTTAGTGGTTCTCAACCAATGTGTCTCAACTTTGAGGGTCGAACGACAGTTTCATAGGGGTGCCATAACAGATATCCTGCATGTCAGATATTTGCATTATAATTCACAACAATAGCAAAATTATAGTTATGAAGTTGCAATGAAAATAATTTTATGGTTGGGAGTCACCACAGTACGAGGATCTGTATTAAAGGGTCAGCATCAGGAAGGTTGAGAACCATGCAAGTCAAACACTCCCCAAACTAGGTCCTTCTCTGAGATATTTCTGTTGATAAACCATTCACTCCCAGTGGCCTCCTTCTGTCCTCCACAACTGCCCAAACCTCTGCCGTTGCCTCATTGTCTCTGTGTTTGTTATTGTCCTGGGTATATATCATATAATTCCCATCACACAGTCTCCTAGAGATATGGACTCTGCTTCTACTTCAGTGCTTTGTAAAATTTAATCTCTTAAATTCAATAAAAGAAAGTGTCTGGATAGGACACAGGCATAGGACCTACAACCTACTCTATTCTACAAAAAAAGATAACCAACACACACACATTCAGATAACCACAGTACACACATGCTCACATGCAGATAGCCAACACATGTGCTCATGCACACAAACACCCCAAGTCATCCCAAAGATGACTGAGCTTGTCAGAAATAAATCATGTTTGGCTTTCAAATGCAACTGTAATTACACAGTATCTTAACTATCTGTGCAAACTGTCAGAGAAAATATATTGGCAATTCAGAGAAGGAGGTGGGGGAGGCTGGAGTATCCACTGAACACCACCCTCATCTTCTCTGAAGTCATCCAGAGATAGGACAAAACAGAAGGGCAGGGGCATGCTGGGGCCAGTCTCAAAACTTTCTGTGCCTAATGGTTTTTCAGGTGTGATGTGCTGTCACAAGCTCCCAGGGAGGAGGGGACAACTTGAGAGGAACTGTATGCATCACTAGACTAGTAAGGTTCTGCAAGCAGTAGCAAGACAGATTGGGGCCAAGTCTTCCCTGACCAGGAAGAGACTGGAGATGGGCATCAGAGAGATAAGTTCTCTCCTCTGAGAATCTCAGTCTAAATCTGCCTTCAGATAAAACAAAACCATTCCAGATCATTCCAGAAGAAGCAGGGGGACAGTGCTGTTTTAAATAACCTATTTCAATTTTATAACACACTAATATGCAAATAAGTCCCCATGTCTGAGATTAGGATTCTATTATTTCTTCTTAGTTATGGATAACATTTAGGGTAATGTCTTCTACTAGTCTCTATGCTTGATAATATCCTTCCCAAACCCACACATGGTTTGAGTATGAAAAGCCCCTCTCCTCACAGATTCATGTGTTTGAGCACTTGGTGCTGCTTTGGGAACTTGTGGAACCTTTGGGACATAAGGCCTAGCCTGGGTCTGCTTTTGGTATAGCTCTACTTCTTGTTAGCCACTGTGATGTGAGGAGTGTCAGAAGAATGTTTTTGCCACCACACCTTCCTGCCACGATGGACCAAATCATGGGCCAAAGCAAATTCTTCTTCCCTTAAGGTAATTCTGTCAAGAGATGCAAAAGTAACTGATACACAAACAGATGCTGGACTCAGCTGCTCCTGCCTTTCCTGCCTTTGGTTGCTCAGCCCCACCCTGGCCCCCGCCACTTTGGGCTGTCTTTCACCCATACCTTCCTTTTGTGATTTTAGAGAAACTGGGTTGATGAATTTTAGAAAGACCCCAAAGATGTGACGATCATGGTTCAGTTCAAAGGAAGAGATGAAAATGGTGAGAAATGGGTAAGATAGACGAGAACAAAGGGAGGGAGGGCAGGCGAACCAAGGCCCCTGAGGGAGCAGAGGGGTCAGAGGGGAGAGAGAGATGAGAAAGGCAGCGACTTCTGGTTACTTCAGCCATGCTTGTCTCTGCCCGGATTTCCCATCCATCATCTGGGTTACTAATAAACCACAAGGCAAAGAAATATGTCGTCTACAGCTGAGCGGGGGGAAATTACACAGGTTGGGGATGTAACTTGGTTAGAGTTAGACCTCTCAGTACTACACAAACAAAATGTGTTAGTGTAGGTCAGTCATCCTAGTACTCAGGTTAGAGGCTCAAGGAACACAAGGCCATCATCCTTAGCTACACAGCAAGTTCAAGGCCAGGCTGAAATAGATGAGATCCTATCTCAAACAAATGGGCAAAGAAAAAAATCTGGCCAAGAACCACTTATTTATCAAGAAATAGTTTAGAGGGGCTGGAGAGATGGCTCAGGGCTTAAGAGCATGAACAGCTCTTGCAGAGGACCTGAGTCCAGTTCCCTATACCCATATCAGGCAGTTCACAACCACCAGCTCCTCTGGAGGAATCCAATGCCTCTGGCTTCCATAGTTACCTGCATTCTTGTGCACAAACCTAAATTCAGACACATTCACACACATATACACAACTTAAAAAAATAAATATTAAAAAGGAATTCATTTATGGATGTCTGTGTGCCTATGTACAGGGATACCAGTGACTTTGTGGAAAAGAGAATAAGGAAAAGCTGTGGAAGTAAAGATTGTCACACAGCAGGAGCCAGGGTCCATCATTGGAGATGCTAGGAGACCACATGAGGCTCACTCTCTAGGACGGCTCTGGACAGGACCACTTTCACATCTTCCCAGAGCTTCCTGAGCCAGCCTACTCATAAGACAACAACAACACACACTCTCAGGGGGAGAAAATAATTAAGTGCATGTGTGTGTGTTCTAAATGTAAATATATATACATATATTCTTATGTGAATGGTAGCTGTCATTTCTCTATTAGCACATAGATAAATACTACTTGGTTCAAAACCCCAGATGTCTCTCACAATCACAAATATCTTGATCAGAGGTATCTGATTCTTCCCACCTTTCTCACAAGCCCTATTTTATTTCTATTTAATTATTATTGATGCATGTATACGTTCACATAAATGGGTAGCACAACACAGTGTGGCAGTCAGAGGAGAACCTCCCGGGAGTCCCTTCTTTCCTTCCACACATGGGTTCCAAGAATCTACCCACTGAGTTAGCTCATCAACCCGTAAGTGCCATTTTAATGAGTCTCCTAAAAAATAAGTATCTCATTCTCCTAGAGAGGAGATTCAAGAGGCTTCTTACATACCTGAGTGGCCACTCTGTGTATGGGCTCAAGTAGTGTGACAGTCACATAAGAACTAATTTCCCCCTCATCCCTAAGGTTTGCACAGTCTGCCCATTTCCCCAAGGGGCGTACTTATATGCTGTAAGTGAGAAGCTGCACAGGATTGGTGACTCTTCCTCAGTTTATCAAAGAAAGAGCCAGCTCTGTGTCAGATTCCCAAACTTCTTGGGTCCCCAACCCACCCAGCTTTCCTGAGCCCCAATTATGGCTGGGCTGAGATTTTTTTCTGACCTGCCCCCAGTGTCATGGAATCCAGTTAGAAGGCAAACAAGGCCGTGTTTGTCCCATAAAACCACCGTGTGTGAATAATTAAATAACATCATAAAACAATAAGATAAACGCAGGCAGTGGGAAGCCGGCCTAGGAATAGAGATGGGATCAGATGGGTGACTGAAACAAAGGCATGCCGGGAAAACCGGGAGTGAATGTTGCCCATCTCAATATGCTCCAGAAGCTTCCGACTGATAACAAGTAAGGAATGGGGGGAAGGAAGGTCTCAAGATGGAGAAAAGCTGCACTACGCACAGAACAAACAAGTGTGGTCTCCCCGCTCCTAGTGCATCCACTCATTAAAACTCACATAGAACAGCTAAGAACATTGGCATATATGCAACAGCCTTAGACAGGAATATGCATGATAAACCCACGGCCAGACACAGTCTAACAAGACCATTCTCCAGCCCATCCCATTACTGAGTTAGGCCTCTTCCAATACCTTAAAGCACACCTCTGCCTCCGTGACTCAGCACTCCGAGAGTGAGACACCTCTGCTTCCGTGGCTCAGCACTCTGAGAGTGAGACAGATCAACTGCCTCTCCCTTTACGGAGTCCACTAAGGATGTTGCAGAGATGGTGGACACCTGGAGACCCAGAACTCACATTTTAATGTGGTGACACCGTCCAGAGCATTGCCAGCACAGTGGAGGGAGAAGGCCTTAACTGTCCAAGGTGCTTATCCCAGAAAAATCCTACTGAGTGAGAAACAGAAACTCATAGAATTCCCAGCTTTAGCTTAAAGTTTAGTTTCATTTGTAGACCCCTTCGGGCAAGAGATGTGTAGGTCTCTGGGGTGCCTATCTTCCTGTCCTATCCACACAAGGCATCTCCTCTCTGCTCCACCCAGATCCACATCTTACCAGAGAAGCTCAATTTCTCCTTTCCATACTCCCTTCCAAAGGTTTTGATTGGTATTAGGAAATGGTGGGACTGAGGAGGAGGCCAAAATTAGTAAGACAAATTTAAGCAATCTGTCACATAGTCACTGAGCCATCGACTCACTCCCACATGCAGTCGGCAGACTAAGGGTTACTAAGGGTCTCGGACATACAAAGTGCACTCTAGGAACTGAAGACATCGATGTGCACAAACGTGGCCCTGATCTTGGGGAATGCCCAGCTCCTTGGGCAAGGGCATTTTCCTCAGCAATCAACACAGGATCATGATATCCTGAACCACCACCAGCCTCAACTGCCCATTCTTCAGGGAGATCTTTTTTCTGCTGAATATGCAGAAAGCTGGAGCCCTGAATTACTGGCAATAGAGGAACTGATCCTTCCGGACACCTAGGTTCCTTGCCTGGCTCCACCCTGACTCCATGGGCAGTTCTGGACAAGTCATGGACTCAGTTTCTCTACCTGGGAAGCGGGGGAGGCGCCTACTGACTAGCTCTCAACTTCACAGAGCAGCTTGGTGATTAATAGGTTAATGTCCGTGGGAGGCTTTGAGCTCTTGGGATGAAAGACACCCTGAAGCCCTGACTCGATTGGAAACTCTGCCCAACCAACAAGATACCCTGAAACCAGAAAGGGGCCTTTGATCATATATGAAGGGTTTCCTTCGGAAGAGTGGGGTCGAGGGAGTGAGTTAACAGCAGCAGGAATTAAGGTGGCCAGGGGGGAAAAAAAAAGACTTTCTGGCTCCTACATGGAGCCTCTTCCTTCGATGCGTTTTCCAATCCTTAACATATCTATACAAAGGTATACAGAGGGGTTGTCTGAACGATTCTGGAAGCTTCTTCAGATGCCCTACAGTCAATTCTATATTACAACGCCACCAGACAATGCACAAGTAGGTGGTGAACACAAAGGGGACCACGCCGCTGAATATACAATGACAACAAAAATTAACGTTTAACAAACTTAAATGTGCTTTTAAAAGTTATATAATTTAACTCAAATCTATCAAGTATTTATTATGAAAACAAGATGTAAATATTAAGATTAAAATTTGGATTTATAGACTCAGACTTAAATTCAAATGTTACTATTGCTATTTACCAGTTATAGAATATCAAGGAAGTAGTTTAAATTTAAATACCCTGAGCCTCAGTGTAATCACCTGGAAATGGGAATAATAATAACTCTAACATCACATAACATATTACAAAGATTAAATTAGAAAATTTTGATACTAACAAGAGTTGGTGAGGATGCACCACAGGGATGCTCCACACCACAGGGATGCTCCACACCATGTGCGGTCAGAGCAAGTGGGACAGCACTGTGGGAGACAATGTGGAAGGCAGTCACTGAGTGAGCTTGATTTTTACATTCTCTATACTGTGGCTACTCCACCATTATGTTCAGATCCTACAAAGCAAGGGCACATGGGTGCTAAGATGTCTACCCCAGGTATCAGGTCAGCAAGGCTTCCAAGTGATAAGAACTGGGAAGCAGGCAGATGCCCTTTCCAGCAGAAAGGGTGAGGTACCCTGACTTCCTGCAGTGAGACACACCTCTAATGAAAACAAGTGGACCCCAGCTGCAGGAGCACACGGATGAATTTCAGATGCTCAGTAAGATATGGAAGACACAGAGAACAGTTTGAGTGAATTTACATAAGAATTTCAAGACAGGCGAGAAAGGACTGTGCACGGTGCTAAACTCATGAGGAAAACCCAGGGCGCACTCACAGAGGAAAAGGAAAAACGCGTGATCAGAGGAGAGATGCGGCTGCGCTGGCGCTTTAACGCATTGTTATTTATTTACTTTTGTCATCTGGCGTTTATGCTTCTATTTGTCGCATTATTTGTTATGGTGCATGCATATGCATTGTGAATACATGTCACACCACAACCTAAATGTGTGAAAAATTTAATTAGGTTACAAATATAAAGTTTATAGCCTAATGCTTTGGCGACTACTAAGTTTCCAATAAACGTTAGCTACAATAGCCATTATTTACCTAAGTTATTTGTGCCAGTCTTTCCCTCAGCCACACTGTATATGTGAACATGTACTTAATAATTATTCATTTATTTGGTTGGTCTTTTTTGTTTTGTTTTTAAAGATGGGTGTCTCATATATCTTAGGCTGGTCTTGAACTCACTGACACTTTGTAGCCACAGTGGTCTTGAACTCTTGATCCTCCCGTGTCTACTTCCCAGGTACTGATATTACAGATGTTTGCTACCACACCTTGCTTTATGCATGACTGGGAATGAAACTCATGCTTTTGTGAACGTAGGCAAGCACTTTACTGAGTCACATCTCCAGCCTGTGTTTAATATTTATAGCAAGTATTTGCAGATTGCCTACTGTGGACTGCACACTGCACAGTAGCTCATTAGACGATCTAAATACACCCAGGGTAACTCCAGCTTCTCTTCAGACACAAGAAGCCATCCAAATCCTCAAGTCTTCTGACTAAATGTTACTTTCCCAACAATGACAAACGTGCACACAGGGATTTGTGTCCTGCAGGAATTACTAACCACATGGCTGACCTAGTCCACAGCTTGGTACCATCCACTCAGCTACACATCCACACCACACAAAAGACATTACACCTGCCACACCTTCGATCAGAGCAGAGCAAAGGGGGCTAAAGAACCGCCCACCCCACCCCCACGTTTGTGCCACCTCCTGCTTACCCAGCTCACCACCCCCACGTTTGTGCCACCTCCTGCTGGCCCAGCTTACCATCTCAGCTTAAGGGCACAAAATACATGATGACCCTGGGCCTTCGTTTACATGTAACAAACAGAGGTCAATTTATTTCTAAATCACTTTTTTACAGCTCTATTGAACTATTTGCCACATTATTTATACGTTAATGGGCCAGGCCCCTCTGGGAAGCTCCCCATCTAATAAATAACGTGCCAAATCATTAAGCAAGGTGATAAAATCAAAGCCATTTAAAAATACATCAACCTGTGTTCCCTTCCAGTGAAATAAGCCCCAGGGGACCCAGGAGGGAAGGGGGGAACACCTTCTATTACTGAGTTTGGTCAGGTGTGAGGTTTTCTTTTTCCAGGGCTTGAGATAAAAATCAGAGCTGGGAAATCTACATAACCTGGCGGCTTAGCCAAATCCCCAGCAGCTGGTAAAGCATAAACAGTGCAAGAGGGATGGCTGGTTAAGCTTCTGGCTGGAGGAAAGGAGCATCTGATTCTCCCACCCACCTGCCACTTAGGCCTATCTAGGACAAGAACCAAAGCCAAACTGGATGAGTGAAATCATGTCCACTGGCTGGGAACTGACAGTTGAAATGAAAATCCACAGAAGGCTTCCCCTTGCTACCTGTATTCCGTCCCCATGAATCTCGGTATGTTACCAACATGAGTCACAGGGAAGAACAGTAATAATGACCACCCTGGTTCCCCCACACACTTCCCACCCCTCACCTAAAGGCTTGCCAAGCCCTTCCTTGCCATCAACCTACTCAGAAAACCTATACAAAGCCAGCAAACCAAGGTGAGAGAATGTGGGCTGGGAGACTCACCCCAGAGATCCCTGAGGAACCCCTTCCAATGACTCAGTGTGTCCTATCCTGAGGCCCCTGTGGGTAGATGCCAGCCTTAGATGTTATAAGGAATGACCTCCAGGTAGGTCATCCCTTGGTGAGAAAGGTAAGACTCAACCCCCATGGCTCTGCCCCCGGCTGAAACCTACAAACCCATGAAGCAACACAAATCAGCTGGATGGGACATTTAGATGAAGCACAGGTAACCAAATGTGAAACACAGGTAAGCAAACGTTACATTTAGTCTTGATAAGAGCCTTAAAAGGTCATTTGTAGATTTGAAGAAACCAAAATATTTACTCAAGGCTATAGAACACACATATAGAAGGTCACCGCTGGAACGGGGCTCATTGACAAAACAGGGCTGGAACGGGGCTCATTGACAAAACCGGGCTGGAACTATCACAATGTGAGCTTTCAAAACGAAGAAGCACAGAGGGACAACAGAAGGAAGCAAAGAGCAGAACCGCCAGTGTCCGTGGGCAAATACTGCACGAGCCGCATACTGGAAATATTCTATCGTTCATCTGAAAGTTGAGTCTCACTGGTTGCCTGTATTTTTATTGACCAAATCCGCCAACTTCTAAGGACACAGCTCCTAAATCTTTTTTTTAAAAATATTTATTTATTTATTTATTAGGTATACAATATTCTGTCTGTGTGTATGCCTACAGGCCAGAAGAGGGCACCAGACCCCATTAAAGATGGTTGTGAGCCACCATGTGGTTGCTGGGAATTGAACTCAGGACCTTTGGAAGAGCAGGCAATGCTCTTAACCTCTGAGCCATCTCTCCAGCCCGTACAGCTCCTAAATCTTAAGCAAGGCAGTGACCTGAGGGAAGACGCAGAAGGGAAGGAAATCTAGGCCTCCAGGAAGACGAAAAAGAGATTGGTTTCATTGGTACAGATAGTTTGACACTGGGAAGCTGAGGACCAGAAACTGAGACTGGTCCCTGTCAGCTTCGAGGAGGGTCCTGAGGAATGGAAAGCTTGCATTTGGTGTCATGGAACAGAAAGGCAACATGAAGCGCATACCCTCCTATACAGGAGGCATAATGGACAGGCCCTACTTCTATGACTGCTACCCTTGTGCTCCTATCCCTTCTCCATCCTTCGGTTGTTCTCTCTGTAAGTCCCAAGTCCCCGCCTCTGACCTCCATCTTTGGAGGCCCCATCCCTGTGCCCGCCAGGCCTTGACCCCTCCCCGGAGGAGGGTCAAGACAGCCCGCCAAAATCTTAACCACTCCCCCAGTCTATTTAAACTCCTTCCCTGTAAAGTTCCCGCGGGGTCTCCCCCACCCCCGCCCCACCCCCTCAGTGGTCGCGTTCGAGGCTTCCCGGTTCCTCCTCGGGGCCACCCGATAGCGCAGGAATCCTATTAAACCTGGATTTTTTTTAATTTGGCTTGTTGTGATTTGGCTGGATTGGGATTTTTGCATCAGCAGAGAGCTCGCGTTAGGGAATTCCTAACGCTCCTCCAGCTCTGTGGTTTTCATCAGGTCCTCTTTACCTCTCTCTGGCATTGAACCTCATTTGCAACCTGTTCTATTTGTGAGTTAAAACAAAATAAAGCAAAACATGATCATTTCTTATCCTACTACCCCTCAGATGACTTTGCCCAGTCTTCTTTAATCTTCTTTTGTTCTTCCATTCTTCCTACATTTCCAGCTTTGGTCTTCTCTCTGGGTGCTTTTATACTTTCAATTTCTGAGACAGTCTTAGTACATTCCAGACTAGCCTAGAACCATGATCATTCTGCCCCGGCCTCTCAGGTGCTGGAATTCCAGGCATGAACCACCACACCTGGCCTGCTCAATTTCCAGTTCTTGCCTGTGTGCCACTTGATGCTCATGTTCCATCCTGAACATTTCTAAATACTATGTCCATTCCTGTTCATCCTCCTGCCACATTATTCCCTTTCATGACAAAGTCTATAGTCACATAGGTATAGCAAAGTTTGGCTCAGATCAGGGCTAGCAGACCTCTGCCACCAAAGACCAGATAGTCAATATTCCAGGTTTCCCAAACTGCATGTATTCATAATTGCACATTCCCAATTCTCAATCTTATTCTCTTTTCCTTGCTTGAGGAAGTTAAAATTTTGTATTTACCCAATACTTACATGGTTTAAAGGAATATCTTCATGTGTATTATTTAAATTTCCCTTCCTTGCTTGCTCTATACTTCATTCATGGAACATACTCAATTTCCTAACTACTCTACTGAGTTAGTGGCTTTTATTCCTTTTATACAGTTAATATCCTTATTAGTTTGCGTGAGCTGCTACGGCAAAATAACACAAGCTAGGTATAAAGGTATTCCTTTCCAATTTCGGAGAATAGAGAAGTTCAAGGACACAGGCACAGTGTCAGCAAGGCTGGCCCCTTCCCAACTCCACAAGAGACATCCACTGTGCAAGCTTCCTCAGTGGCTGCTGCATCACTGCAGTCCTCAGCCCCAAACTTTATCACCCAGATCTCTGCCCCTTCTTTACACGGCAATCTCTTTGTCTTGAAGACAGTGATCATTTCTCTTGTTCCACAGCAACTAGCCTAATGTGTTATTTACTATGTGTTATGGATACTTTAAAAATGCTTGTTGAAGTAGGTATGGTGGCACACACTTGTGAGGATTGCCAAAAGTTCAAGGATAGCCAGGGCTACCCACAAAGTGAGTGTCAAGTTTGCCAGTGCCAAGTTTGTCAAGCAAGAAAAAGATGGTTATTGAATTAATGAAAAATTCAAATTTTCCTCCTCTAAATGTACTTGAATAAGATAGGAAGAGCACCCCAAGATGGGTGGTTAGTGATGATGTGCTATCCTGGACTGTCCGGACAGCCTCACGGACAGAAAAGAAAGGAGGAACGCATTAATGCTTCATCGCCACCCTACCCCTCACATCCTTAATTCACCTCAGACCAGAAGGTCTAACACTCCATGAAATAAACCACCTAAGGTTTTCCCAAGAGAAACTCAAGCTGGTGGAGAGCTATAATTTCCCAAATTTGCAACTGCTTTTCCCTGGTAGAAGGGGCCTAGACCTGACTGACTGAAATAGAAATCAGGGCTCTCACCAGAGGTTCCACTTCCTGTCTAAACTCCCAGTTATCTGGGTTGAGACAGGAGAGCTGTGATTCAGCTTTTGCCAAGTCAGTAGAAAACTGAAAAAAAAAAAAAAGTCAGTCTGGATTTTTGTGTTTGACATTTTAAAATTTTCCCCAAATGTATGTCTTCAGAATTACCTAAGGAACGATGTCTTGTCAATATTCTTTGCTGGAAAAGTGGCAAGATTAGGCATTGAATGAACATCTTCTCCTTTACCTCGGCAGTTACACTGAGACCAGGAGTTGGGATAAAATGATTGAATCTTAAAATACTTGCTAATAAACATACTAACCTACTCTTGTCATGAAACTTTCTCTCCTACACCTGTCTATATGCTGTCACTTGCTCAGCCTTTGGAAGGTGCTGAGCAAAGAAATATTCCAGACATCTGTGCTTGGAAATTCCAGAGTGTGCCAATCGGCAGACAAGGCAGAAGCCCCAAGGCCCTCACTTTCTTCTAAACATCTAGGTGTGATTTTATTTCTGACCTCAAGAGGACCGGGGTAGAGAGGAGTCTCCACCAGTGGACACCATCCAATTCACATAACACCTGTAATAAGCTGGGCCCATGACCAGTAACTAACTCTGTAACTGCCTTCTCTTTGCTAGGGCTCAGTTCTTCATACAAAGACAGGTCAAAACATTTAGCCAGTCGGAAGCCCCGTTTGTCTCCCAAGAAGGTGACTTCTATGGTTAACAGAACTATTTTAAACAGATTCAGGAGATAGCTCTCACAGCTCATGACAAAGGGAGTCAGAAAATGGTTGCTAGGAAGAGGTGACAAATATGTTACAATGCCATATTGCCTGCAGTGCTGTGGACAGACAGTAGCAGCAGCAGCACATGGTGCTTACTAAAAATGGTGAATCGAAGGATGGGCACAAAGCTCAGCGGCAGCATGTCAGCCCTGCAAGGGCAAGGACCTTTGTGACCCCAATGTCTTCTTCGTTGCCTCGTGTTTGATCAGCTTAGTAAGCAGACGCTGCAGAGGAAGACGTATTTCCACTACCTGGGGTTAGTGTTTGGTGTTTCCATTAGAAGCAGTCTGTGGGGGATGTTTGCAGGCTGTGCAGCGCCCTGTTCTTCCCCAACCCTGCTCTGCTCAGCCTGTGTCACACTGACAGCGCTGCTCTGACAGCCTGTGTCACACTGACAGCGCTGCTCTGCTCAGCCTGTGTCACACTGACAGCGCTGCTCTGACAGCCTGTGTCACACTGACAGCGCTGCTCTGCTCAGCCTGTGTCACACTGACAGCGCTGCTCTGACAGCCTGTGTCACACTGACAGCGCTGCTCTGCTTCCTACTGTGTACGTGCAATTGGGCAAGTTACTAAACTTAAAAAAGATTTTTCTTACATTTATTCATTTATTGTGTGTGTGTTTGTGTGTGAGAGAAAGACAGCATGCACAATCTGAGTGTGGAGGTTACAGAAACCTTGGGAGTGTCATTATCCACCCTCCACCACGTGGGTCCCAGGGGTCAAACTTAGGTTTTAGTCTCGGAGGTGAGCACCTTCATGTGTTGAGCCATCTTGTCAGCCCACTATCTAACATGTTTTATCTCATAAAAAGTAATAATAAAATAATAAGAATAAATAGCATAGTAACCGGATAGTTGTGGCACACACCTTTAATCCCAGTACTCAGCAAGCAGAGGCAGGCGGATTTCTGAGTTCGAGGCCAGCCTGGTCTACAAAGTGAGTTCCAGGACAGCAAAGACTAAAGAGCAAAACCAAAATAAGTAAAAAAAAAAAAACAAAAAACAAAAACAGATAAACAAATAAAATAGTGATACCATTTATATTCAAATCTGGTACTTAGCTTTTCCCTCAGTACTGGGGGATTGAACACAGAGTCCTTGTGCACATGCAGGATCTATATTCTCAGCCTTCTTT
This sequence comes from Ondatra zibethicus, assembly GCA_004026605.1. Classification (NCBI taxonomy): domain Eukaryota; kingdom Metazoa; phylum Chordata; class Mammalia; order Rodentia; family Cricetidae; genus Ondatra; species Ondatra zibethicus. Next base: position 157,725 of record PVIU01000780.1, on the reverse strand, counting down.
TTACTCTCTCTAATTCTGAGAGTAAGTTTCCCTAAATTGCTCAGGCTATCCTTGAACTTGAGACCCTCCTGCCTCAGCCTCCACAGGAGCTAGAATTCCATGTGTCACCAGGCCTGGCTGACCTTCTGACTCATCATCCTGACAGTACTCCCGTGTAAGCACTGCTGTGAGAACGGATTAACACACAGCTGCTCAAATAATGTCTGCAGTAATGCAAGCTATTTTCAATGCTTTTAGTAGTAATGTTAACAACAGCAAAACAGACTTTCCATGTCTTTGGACCAACAGTACACCCTTCCCATGGGATGTCTCCTCTTCTCTGCGTGGCGTATGCCTGTGTGGTGTCCACCAAAGACCCAGCTTTGCAGGTCTCCAGGCATGGAACAAGACCCCTGTGCTCTGCTGTCACAGCTCTCAGGCCGGCTCGGTGTCACGCCTCCTCTCTAGCATTGAAGCAGTGTTCATGCTTATCAGCTCCGCTAGACTGCGAGTCAAGAGCCTGATGTTCACTTCAGCTCACTCAAGTTGACTCTACTCCATGAAACACGGTGAGCACTAAATAAAATGTTTGCTGAATGAATGAATAAAGGTTGCTTTCGGAAGAGGCCCTAAAACAAGAAGTTCCAGAGGCCAGCAAGTTTGGATTGTCAAATGATCTAGTGATCCTCTGCCCTGCATCTCCTACTCCTAGGAGCTGCCGGGGCTTTACTGTCTGCACGGAGCCTAGACTACATCTTCTGCCAAACACTCCCCAATCCCCTTCTCCTTATAGACACACCACTCACTTCTGGCGGCGACAGAAATAAAGAGGATTACATCATTTGTTACAACAAAATGCTTATTATAGTAATAAGTATAATTAGCATTAGACAATTACAATAATAACACATTTCCTTGATGCAAAGGTACTTTTTTTAAAAAAACAGGCTTATTTAATGTACCCCCCGCCCCCTTAAGGAAAAAAATAAAAAAACAGCTCTTTGGGGGAAGAGCAGAGGCCTCGTATATTCTTCTGAGTTGCTGTCTAAGCGAAGGAGCATTATTCCCTAACCCCATAAAATGGAGCGGATCCCCTTCAAGCAAGATCTCTCTTGCTCTCCCTCTGGTTTCTCTGGGGAAAAGAAAAATCTTGTCTCTGTCTTTTGAGGGACTGGGAGACCTGGGTAAAGGATAGAAAAGACCAGGCCAGTGAGAGGCAAAGGAAAGACACACCTATGGCTGGGGTCAAAATCAGGTAGGACTGTGTCCCATTCTTGCTTCCTGGGTGGGAGAGGCCAGGAAGGGAAAGCAGGGGTGAGCATCTGAGATACTTTTCTAAGTGCTGTAGGAGTGAGAGACCCTTAGAGTAAGATGGCACAAGGTCCTGGGAGCAAATTGTATTACAATAAATATGAACAGGGTCATGGCACTTATGGATTTTAACCATTCCAATATTGGGAGGAGCTGACAATAATGTGCAGTATAAGGGTTAAGTGTTTTGGAAGGAAAGAAATTGAGAAATATATAGATATTTTGAAAACTATGCACAAAGATGCTAATACACTCCACAGATATTACACACACACAGAGACATATACCCTGTTCTTAATAAGCTCTCAATAAATACTTGTTGATCTAATGAAACAATCCCACACCTAAAGATGAGGAAATGTGAATATAAGTAGCTCAGAGAGATGTGGCCTGTGATACAGGTGTGTAAATATACACAAGCATCCATATACAAGCTGCACAGGTGAAAACAATCCTGATTCCCACTTACAAAACAGAACATTATCCACACACATATGTGGTGTACACACCATTTTAAACAATGCACAAAGTAAAATAAAAATAAAACCTTATGTACTACTCCATAGGTATATAATACTTTGCAAACCCAGATTACATACAAGGCTTGGCCATGTGGCCTGGCTGTATTCAAATACACACTCTTCATATACTAGGCAGGTGCATGTAGGCACACACACACACACACACACACTGAACAGATAAATCAAACCAGAAAAGCTATAAAGATAAGCGTCTCTGCTCATCACTCTTATCTTCCCTAAGCGACAGCGCCCAGAGGCATGAACTGAATCCAGGGCTCTAACCCATTGTGCCTAATGCAAAAAGAGGTAAATGGTTTAAGCCACCCACTGAGGAACCCACCTTTCTTCCAAAGGCGTCAGTAGATGTGAACATCTTGTCTAAACACCCTGGGGCTGACTGAAAGTGAAATGTGTGCCGACCCTTTTCCCAGGGGCTCTAGACAGAGCGTGCTGGAGTGAAGGATCTGGTCCATCCCATCTCTCTTCCCAGGCAGATGTCTCTCAGTCTCTGCCACTCATTTTCTGCCAAGTAGAAGGCCCTGAAGACCAGGGACATCGCCTCGCAGCCAGAGACCACCCTCCTGTCTCCTGTCTTCCAAGGAGCCTCCTCACTCTGACTTTTTGTCCTCAGCTACACCGGGAATCTTGACATTTAATTTCTGAGTCTCTCCCTTCCTGCAAGTGTATGGACCCAGCTTTCTTCAGGCACATGCCAGCAAAATGTTTTATTCCATTATTTGTGTGTCTTTCATGGAGTCCTGGGACATCAATCTTAGATTTTATTTCTGTTACTTAGGATACTGGGTCTACCTGTAGAAGCCTTTGGACAGAACTAGAAGAGTCTTAAAGGACCATTTTGTCCACACCATTTCATTCCCCAAGTGAGGACAAAGTAGGGTGACTTTCTTAGTCACAGAAAGGAGAATCAGAGAGACATGAGTTCCAGGTCCCTGTCCTTTAATTCTCGATGTTCACCCTCCTGCATCAGCATTTCCCAGTGGAATTTTGTGGAACACCAATGTAAAGCTATTTGTTTTGAGACAGGGTCTCACTGTGTGGCCTGGAACTTGCTCTGTAGCCCAGGTTGGCTTGGCATTCAGAGATCCACCTATCCCTGCCTCTTGAATGCTGGGATTAAAGGCATGTGCCACCACACCCAGCTGCATAAGAGGATTTAATAAGGGTTTCATGGCCTGATAATTTGGACAATATTACATGCTGTGCTCCTTTCTTGAGATTCAAAATGTTTATTAGTGTGTCAAAGCCTCTGAGAAGCTCTATAAGGTAAGATTTTAATTCTGCCTAGCTTGTTGCTTCCTACACAACCCTGATTGCGCAACACATTTTCTAGTCCGCTCCTGCACACATCCCATGAAGCATGGTGCTTTGAGGATTGCAGAGCCCACCTAATCCAACTGGGGAAAGGAATTAGATGGGAATGGAAGGGAATAAGCTGAGACCCAATAGGAGTATAAGCTGCTTCCTTCCATGAGGAGGATGTGATACAAGACTGGGTGTAAACAAGGTGGGGACCCCAAAAGGTAAGAGTGACCTCGCAAAGCTTCATGGGAGATGGTTAAGGCTCAGAAAAAGTTCTCTCTGGGGCGTTAAGAGGAAGAACGAGCACTGTCCCAATAAGGTCCTAGGAATGCAGGGCTTCAACCCATTTGGTTGAAAGAAGGAGGCATCAGCATTGTGCATGGCGAGAGCCAGCAAGCCTGGCTGGAGAGGAAGGGCTCGCACACAGCAGGCTTACGATAAGGACTTGTTGAATAAATGAATCAGTGAAGCAAGCTGACTTGCCTCAAGCAACACACAGAACCCAAGCCAAGCAACTGGAAGCCACTCTGCTCTCAGCCCTACTCCCAGCAAGCAGGATCAGTATTCCTTGGAAAGGAGTGGGAATGTATGGACAGAGACCCAGAACCTGTGCTCTCTTACTTCCATAGACTCCGAGGGATTTTCCTGGCCAACCCCAGGCATGGAACTGGGTAAGGCTGGTGGAGAGGATGAGTCAAACTGAGCTGTTTGTTTGTTCTCCAGGGCAGGGACACAAAAGAGTCAATAAACACACTGGAGCCTCTGTGACTGCTGCGTGGAGCAACAGATCAGCTTGTTTGTTCTGGAGAATTTGAACTTGGGTCAAAATGGCTCTCAGGGCCTCCCTTCCCTGAGGTAGAAACCTTTAGTCAGGAGCCGGGGTCAACCACTGGGTAACCAGGTGCTCTGCCTAACAATACAGACTACACATGAAGCTCCTGCCACCAAACCATTTTAAAATTCATAACATGCAATGGACATGCCAATCTGCCACCTACTGCTTGTGGGATGTCTTCTTAGTTAATACAGTCCACGGCATTAGCAACAGCACCAGGTGAAGGCATGGCTGGTTCACAGGGTTCTAGAATCCCAGCACTAGGGTAACCATAAGAAGTAACTTCAGCCTCCTGCTGCACCTCTGCAAGGTAACCTTCCCTATTCACTCTAAGTTACACTGTCTTGGTTTTTGTTGTTGTTTGTTTGTTTGTTGTAGTTTTTTGAGATAAGGCCTCAGGAAGCTCAAGTGTGTCTCAAACCTGCTGATGGCCTTCAACTCCTCAGCTTCCTGCCTTACTTCCTGTGTGTTGGGATTACAGGCCTGTACCACTGTGCCTTACTTGATTTTTCTTCTTTTATTTCCCATAATACACAGGAGAATTTAATTTTCTCAGACTGTGCAATGCCAAGCCCACCTTTAGTCAGGACATGAGATGATCCCATGTGTTCTGAGCCTTGCCCTTTAAGAATCCCCAAATCGGGGACTGGAGAGATGTTCAGTAGTTAAGAACACCTTCTGCTCTTGCTGAGGATCAAGGTTTGGTGTCCAGGACCCACATGGCAGCTCACAACCATCTGTAGCTCTAGTTCAGGAGACCTGACCCCATTCTCCAGCACTGGTGTGCACCAGGTAGTGCACATGCATGCATGCAGTCAAGACACTCACACTCATACAAACAAATAAATCTTATAACAAAGGATACAATCTGAGTAAATCAATAAAATATAAAAACCTACAAAAATGACGTTAGGAGCCTAAGGAAGTGACAGTGACATGCTGACTACATAAGCACGAGGACCTGAGTTTGGATCCCTTGTTCCCATGTAAAAAGTCAGGCACTGTGTCATACATCTGTCATCCCAGCACTGGGAAGGTGGTGACAGGCAGATCCTTGGGACTTGCTGGCCAGCCAGCCTAGCCAATAGTGAGCTCCAGGCTCAGAGAGAGACCTTGTCTCAAAAAAGAAGGTAGAGAGACACCCAACATCAACTTTAAGTCTCCACACACATGCTTATACATATGTATTCATACCTGTGCACAAACACATGTACACATACATTAACACTTATACACATAAGAATGTGTGTACACACAAATAACATCAGGTCAGTTATTAAGCCCAAGCAGCTATTATAGCCGTAACTGAGTTTCATAATGCAGAGTCAAGAGACATCAAACATAGAAGTTGCTTTGGGACAGCCTCCTAGAATAGGGTTTCTAGATCTGATTGAGGGACAGCAAAGGACAGGCTCCTGGGGAAAGGGCGCAAGCTCTGTAATCACGGGAGGAGTCAGCCTAAGGGCAGTATGGGGGCAGGAACATGTGGACCGAATGAGGGGCTTGAAGAGAGGCACGGATCACAGAGGAAACAGGGCTGTGAGATGGCCGGGAAGCTTTGTAAGCAAGACTGGAGTGTGAAGCTGGGCTAGAGGCACACCCTCTAATCCCAGCACTTGGGAGGCAGAGGCAGGAGAATTTCTGTGAATCAAGGCCAGAATTTTACATTTTGAGTCCAGCCCAGCTACAGGGTGAGATCCCATCTCAAAACAAAAACAAAGAAAAAACCAAAAGGAACAAGTTTGCTAGCCACTGGTGGTAATATGGTGGGCTACTAACAGTCCTGAAACACCTATGAACGCTTCAAACACAGCGGGATAAGGGCCAAGTTGGAAGCTGACAGCCCTGGGAAAGCTTAGAATACACAAGGGAGGGAAAGGGGAAGCTCATGAAGTGAAGCAACTGACACTAATTCCAGTCCTGAACCTGACACTTCCTCTGACATCTGTAAAATAATGGCACTGTCTGCTTTGCAGTTCAAAACTCTGCAATGCCAAGAGATGGAGACACTGAGGGCCATTGTGGTGGGTCCTCCACAAATCCATTCAATATTTCCCCTTATACAAGACAAGCCTAAGTTCCCTTTATCCCCATGACTGAATTATAGCTTGAACATATTTACTGCATCAAAGATTAATACTCTAAACCCAGCACGCTCGCTGGTTGAGCCACAAGGAAATATCTCTATAAAAAGAATAGACTCTATAAATTATTGGTCACTTACCTAAGGTTGTTACTAAATTATTTTAAAAGGATATATATATATATATTCTGCTCCTACACTCTCACTTCTGTCTTTCTCAGACTAATTGCTTTCTGAGCTAGGAAGGGTGTCCAGACAAAGACCTGGGAAGTTTGATATATTCCAGATCCTTCAACTGCTAAGATTCCAGATGATATATAAACTCCACAGTAGAATCTGAAGCAACCGGGCCTTGGAGAGATGGCTCAGGAGTTAAGAGCACTGGCTGCTCTTCCAGAGGACTTGGGTTCAATTCTCAGCACCCACATGGCAGCTCATAACTGTCTCTAACGCTAAGATCTGACGCCCTCACACATACATGGAGGCAAAATACTAATGCAAATGAAATAAAAGTAAATAAATTTTTAAAAAAAATAATCTAAAGCAACCTATTCAGACACTTGAAAGTGGTAAGAAGGGAAGTCTCAAGGTTACTCTTTCTTTCCCTTTCACATTCTATCTAAGCAGCACAGCAGTTCAGTAGGCTTTCTTAGGCATGTCAGCCCTCCCGTGCTTCCCTCGGCCTTTATCCTGTTTTATTAAGTGTTCATTTCTCTGTCCATCACTCCAGAGTGAAACAGCTTTGACAGCAGGGATTGAATTTTATCCTTCTCTAAGTCTGAGCTGGCAATAGTGATTGACACATAATTGCATTTAGTAAATGATTGCTCTTTGTGGAACTGTGTAGCCGAAGAGTGGAAAGGTCATTCTAGAGTCTTGTCTTGGTCTAAACCATGCTCACCTGCTCTGCTGACCGTGCCCAGCTTTGATAGATGCCCACCCCTCACTCCAGTACCCTTTCCATGTTCCTGTCATTGCTTACCAGTGGGCCTGTGATGTCTGGATTACTTGCCTATCCTCTCACCTACTTGGGTCAAAAAGGTAGAAACTTTGTCTGCACCTTTTGTCTGGAATTGTAGCTGTCACAAAGTAATTTGCCAGATGCATCAGTGAAGCGCAGGAACTCATCCTTTCTACATTGTGACCAAAGAAAGAATTTTTAAGAGAATATCAGAGGTCAATTTCTATGATGTATAAACACAACATAATCTACTGACCAAAGAAGAGGCTGACAGAGGCAAGCATATATTTTAACTTTCCAAGTCTGCTTCAGAAAAATGAATTAATTATATGAATCAAATTATCTTGGTATTTGTTTATCTGTGGCATACTGGAGTATATGAATTTAGGATCTAAACTGCATTGTGAGAAATGTGGATTGGAACAAAACATACAACAGGTCCTACTCTTCAGGGATCATCAGACTGAAATCCTGGCCAGCAGAATTCATATAAAAAAGGTAAAAGTATGAGTGCCATGAAATGAACCAAAGAAAGGCCCCAGACAAGGGAAGCTCTGGGCGCCCGGCTCAGGAATGAGCAGAGGTTGTGCGGATCATTCCCATCTTGACACATTTTATTCTCACTGGCCCACAAGAATTGCTTACCTATAATACAGAAAACAGGTTGAAAGGATGAGTAAAATCCTCACAGTTGCTAACAACCTGAAGTATAATTTGGAAGACTGCTCAGCATTACAAAGGAAGAAGAAACAAAGATGTCTAAGACTATACGGGCAGTGTAACAAGATCTTGGACCTGTTTTGTAGAGTATCATAGAATTCCTTTAACAGCTGGAGTGTAGGGGACCACTAGGAGAGATTAATAGGAATATTAACCGATATTAACCAAGCAACTGAAAGAACAAGACAACAAACTCTCAATGACCCATGGTTGGATCTGTTCTCCAAAGGTGGGCCACATTTCACACACACCCGTCCCACACCAAGACCATGTCAGCTGCTCGGCTCCTCGGTGACTGTTCTCCACCCACAGACATGGAGGGTCCAGCGAAAAACTGTTGCTGAATTCTAATCCCTGACCTCCTGTCTGCTTTTGGGACATACAGTCTATCTCACTCAGGGCAGGGCTGGCAGAATAGAAGCCATCTTATCTTTGCTCGTGAATCTTGCTGGCAGAAGGTGTTCGCAGCAGGAAAGCAAAGGGTGCCCACAGACAGCCATCAGCTGGCTCCATTGCCCGCATCACAGAACCTGCCATGGGCTCTTCTCACACTGGAGTTATGGCTCTCTCTGTAAAAAGTCATTGTAATTATGAAAAATGTGCGGGGCTCTTTCCACCGTTTAGGCAAAGCCTCTGGCTGTCCGGATGAGCAGAGATTTAAGATCTTGTTCTCCATAAAGATAGCCAGATAGCTAACGAGATAGATGTGTTAACGCCTAATTGGTCATGTTGAGTCATCAAATCTGTTTTAGAGAGCAGGATTGGACAGTCCTGGCAGGTAAGGGAAGGCAGGGCACAGCCCAGGGGATTGAGGATAGCAAGGGACTATGGCAATCAGTCAGTCCCCTCTCCCTACACTGGCTCCCTCTGGGACTTCCGCTCCTCCTCTGCACAGAATTTCCAAGAATGGTATCTGAGCCTTTCTCAGGAGCCTCATTCATCTGAAGATGATGCCTAGTTACTCTTGCTCAAGGTTCTGGTTGTTTCTGCTCCTAACTCCAGCCGCCTCTGGACAGGCCAGCTGCCTCTTATGCTTGAGCCTGTGGCACTTTTAATCCACTGCTCAGCATTTTCCCTTTTCTTTTTTTAAATTCTTTTAATTTTATTTAAAATTATGTGTAGCGGGGAGGTATGTGCATGTAAATGCCCCAGAGGACAGAGGAGGGAGTCAGATCCACTGAGCTGGAGTTTCGGCAGTTGTAAGTCACCTGATGTGGGAGTTAGGAACTGAACTCAGGTCTGCTGTAGGAGTAGGACCTGTTCTTAACCACGGAGGCAGCTCTCTGGCACCTCAGAGACCTTCCTTGTCTCTGTCCCCATTACAACTTTATTTTTTCTTGTGTGTATGAATGTTCACACCTCTGTGGGTTCACCTGTAGGTATGAATGCTCTTGCATGGAGAGGTCAGAGGTTGGTGTCAGGAGTCTTCCTGGTTTCTCTCAGCCTTATATATCGAGGCTGTCTCTCATGGTGAACCCAGAGTGCACTGATTTGTTTAGTCTAGCTAGTAAATTTGCCCTAGAGATCCCCTGTCCCTGCCTTCCAAGAGCTGGGATTTCAGGCAAGTTATCATACTTGCCCAGAATTTATGTGGGTCCTAAGGGTTGAATTTGGGTTCTCAAATTTGCATAGCAAGGACTTTGTCCACTTAGCCATCCCACTAGACCCTCAAGTTCCTTATTTATATCCCCTTTTCAAAGCCATATGACTTTAAAGAACACCTTTCTAGGCATCTTGTAATTGTAGTAAACATCATACAACTCAAAGTGGGTGAACTAGATTATTTGAGCAACAATTAATTATAGGCAGAAAACAGTGTAGAGGTAAGAGCCAAACCCCAAAGCCCTGAAGCCTAGGGGAGATGATGGACCCTGTTTAGATAAAAATGAAGAATAGAACCCTTGTGACTTTGAAAGTTGGGGAAAGAGGACAATTGATGTAATTAGAGCAAGCATGTTAAAGCCAAAATGTGTGAATCTTCTAGCATCTTTCCTCAGAGTTTTCAAGAAATTAAAGTAACTGCCCTAGAGAACAGGACAATATGACTTCTCAAAGGAAATCTGTGAATTATCTTCCTTTTAAGAAAAATGATTGGATTTATGGAAATGAAGCAGGTCTGGTGCTGGTTTCTAGAGCAAATGTGTGAGGACAAGATGAGAACTCAAGGCCCTGGTCCTCTTTGCTTGCTACATCTGCCTGAGCAAAGGGCAGAAAGGCTCTACTACCTCTCAATATGCCACTGTCATCCCGTTATCGGGAACTGCAGCCCAGGACGTGAATCCACGGCTGAGGCAGGAGACTGGAGTGTGGCTGTTCCCGTGGACTCAGAAACACGCGTTGCTGAGGTCAACTCCAATGAGTCTTCTTTGCCTCCACTATAGCTACCCAAAATAGAGGTTTTTAATTTCATTAAAAACCCCTTCTTGGTGACCAGTCATGGTGGCACACACTCAGGAGGCAGAGGTAGGTGAATCTCTGTGAGTTCAAGGCCAGTCTAGTCTACATAGCAAATTTCGAGCCAGTCAGGGGTATGTAGTAAGACCCTATGTCAAAAACAAAACAAACAATACAAAACCAAAAAATACCACTTCATTTTAAAACTGCGCTGGTGTGATAGGTCCCATAACTCTTCTACAAATTTAGCTAACAGCTGAGCAACTTTGGCGGAACCCACTGCTTCTTCCTGTGTCATTCTGTATCCTTTGGGATCACTTGGCCCTACTTCTTGAGTATTCTAGAATATACCGAACCTCTGCAGTGCTACCTGCAGAGGGAGGATGGCAAACAGTAAAAGGAACCTTGTAGATAACACATCAGAATCTGATGCAGGTAAAGCAACGTAGCTGATCATCGCTAGGAGAGCCAGGAGCTCCCTTGGGGTACAGAGGGTGCTGGATGCCCCGATCATCTAGAGTAATTGCTGCCGCCACTGCCCTGACAGTAATAACCCAGAACCACTGACAGCTCTTTTCATCTAAAGGACCTCAAAGCACTCAGCCGCCAGGTGCTTATTAAGCCCTCTTGGATGAGGTTGGCTCAACGGGTCTAGGCCCTTCCTACAGACGGTCAAGGTCAGAGGGTGACTCAGAGAACCCAAGGAGCCAAATGTTGCAGGGATGGGGGGCATAAGCTTCCTACACGTGGGAAAATAAGCCTCCTTGGCCCAGTTCTGGGTCTGGACTCCAAGGGAATGGAAAGGAGGCAAACTCCTCCCTATACTGCCTACAAGCAGGGTCATGTAGAATTAATCCAACATGAAGCTCATTTCCCCCAAATACCAGACAGGATTGTTTACAGCTCAAGAACTGGCAGAAGGCATGGGGAAGTAGGCATGGGCAGCATGATTTTGGAAGGCAGGAGCAGACATAAGGAAAACATCTCCTCTTAAAGGGGATGAGCTGTGGCTGAGGAAACACCACATGATTCAAGTCTGGTCTGAGAAGGGTGGTTCTAGGAAACACAGTCTTAGGAATAACACTGCAGAGAAATCAGTTCTCTGGTAGCAGAATCACTGCAGAGGAAGCCTGCATTCAGTCTAGGAAGGGAAATGCTTGCCTTCCGGGTTCCACACATGGTGGGTCAGAAGGTGATGTCTACTCACCAGCCCTCCATGCTTCCACACCAGTTACAGTGGGAACTGAGCGCATTTCTCTTTGGAAACAGCCCATTCTGGCCAGTCACACCAGTGTGGATCCAAAACCATTTTTGAACAATTCTTTCTGACACAGCCTTCGAAGCCTGCCTTTAGAATGAGAATTAAACCCATAGACCATTTGGATGGAGCAGCAGACAGTCTCAGAAAAGCATAGTCTCTGCTTGCCCCTTTGCTACTACCACTCTGGCAACAAAGGCAGAAGAGTCTGCCTGCTGGCATGTGCGCTCTCCAACAGAACCTGCGTCAGAAGACAGTTCCGGATACTGAGTTTGGGCGGTGACTTGAGCATGCATAAGGAGACACTGTGGCATATACCTGCCCTAATCTTTCTGGAGAACTTCAGCCAAATCACTGATTTGGCACCCGGTGGTGACGGCTATATTTCAAATGTAATCACCTTCAAGAAAACTGTGTCTGGTGTTTTAACCTGAACTCACTAAGCAGAAGGCAAGAGAGTACTTCTTTAGAGGAAGTCTACTTGAGTATATAAGAGATTCTGAGAACTAATCGATGACAGGCAACTGTCTTGTGAGGAAGATAGTTAATGATAGCTCCCCACTGGCCTTTGGAAGTCAAAGTTCAGACCGAGGCCCCTGCTCCCAAACATTTCCATCTCTCCAACATTCTAAAGGCGAAGGACACATTAGAAATTCACTCTGACCCAGTGGTGGTGGTGGCGCACGCCTTTAATCCCAGCATTCAGGAGGCAGAGGCAGGCGGATCTCTGTGAATTTGAAGCCAGCCTGGTCTACAGAGCACGTTCCAGGGCAGCCAGGGCTGACACACAGAAATCCTGTCTCAAAAAACAAAAACAAAAACAAAAAAAAGAAATTCACACTGACACTATTTATTGTGTTCATCAAGACCATCACTATGTCTTGCAAAGGACCTGTTTTTTATTGTTACCCACATCCACTCTCCCAATGGCAATAGTCCTTCAGAGAAAATCGGAAGAGACCTATTTGTCTAGAAATGGGGAGACCCCACCCCCAACCTCCAAGAGAGGGGGAGGCGGGGAAAGACTCTCATTAGCAAGTCGCAGGTGGTGTTACCAGGGTGTTATTTATTATTTGTTGGCTGCCAAGGCTTTCCTGAGCCTGAGCCTGCAAAGGCAGAGCCATTGCCTCAGGGTCTGCAAAGTCTGAGACAGACAAACAACACACAACCCAAGCTTGAAATCCACCCCAATGGGAGCTGGGGGCAACCTCAGGGATAGGAGTCACACCCCTCCTACAGAGTCCTCTAGTCTCCAAAAGTCTTGGGGAAGGTACATGTGTTCCAGTAAGGACATTGGTTGGAAGGGGTGGACTCTGCCTAGGAACAGGGGGCTCCAAAGAAAGAGCCCCAGCACAGGTTGGGGCAAGAGGTCTCAGAATGGTGGGAGAGGTAGGAGGAAATGAGATCAGGGTTACAGGCTGGGACAGCAGGCAGAGGAGGTGGGTTGGGGGAAAGGCGTTGCTGAATGGATGGGGGAGGCCAAGAGATGTCATCAGCTGTTGCGTGGGGGAACACTGATGCCAGAACACAAGTTGTGGCAAGAAATGAACTGCCAGCGGTACCAAATGATTGAATGGGCACTTACCCAGAGGAAAAGGGGCTGGTCATCAGTAATATGTGGAGATGCTAGTGATCCAAGATAGCTGGTTTATCCTACATAAAACAGACTCAATGGCTTGAGTATCAAGCATTAGGACTCACCAAGACAACCCTGGCCATATATCCATTTGCTACCTCAGTGAAGAAAACTTCAAGTCTCCTGTGACCTCTTTGCCTGAGAAAGTCATCTGAGGACTCCCTGTGCTCCCAGAGTTCCAACTCCTGGAAGCTCTGTGGTAGTCCAGCTTCTCAGCCTCTGTACCAACTAACTCGGAGAGCATATCTGAAGTGTTAGCAGAAGAGATGGGCTCATCTGCAACCAGAGAACAGCGCTTCTCTGCATTTGTCTGTTTAAAATCCATCAATTTTTTAAAATTGTGTGTGTGTGTGTGTGTGTGTGTGTGTGTGTGTGTGTACGCCTGTGTAAGTTTATGTGCACCACATGGCTGTAGGTGCCTGAAGAGGTCAAAGAGCATTGGGTCCCCTGGAACTGGAATTATAGGAAGCTGTAAGTCATGTGCTGTAGTTTCTGAGAGCCAACCTGGCTTCTCTGGAAGCTCAGTAAGTGCTCTTAACCATGGAGCCATCTCTCTCATCTGCTATGTTTGCGTTTGTATGCTTCAAGAAAGACAGACAGGCAAGAAGGAAGGAAGGCTAGTCAAGCAAGGTCAGCCTGGAAAACTGTGAGGTGGGAAGAGCCTGAGTCACACTTGGCCCTTGCACCTGACACTGGTCAGCCTGAGACAAGGCCTGCGAGGATGGTGGATGGCCCCCAAAGGAAGGAGCCGGTCGTGTGCCAGCCCTTTGCCGAATGTCACCTGCCACCCCCACCTCTCACTTGTCTCTTTCCCTCTTATTTGGAAGAGAGGAATGATGAGGGCTCTTCCCCTTAATTTAGAAATCCCAGGAAATCATTGTAAAATCCAAGATCAGGTCACCCACGCCGTCAGCCTCTTCCAAGCTCAGCACTCTCAGGCTTTCTTCCTAAGGCCACCAGAGAGGACCAGATGAGGGGCTCCAAAAAGAGGAAACGTTGAGGAGATTCTAACCCCTCCCCTGAAAGCATACATCCATGCCCAGTATCCCTGGAGGGCTCTCCTCACTGGGACAGCTTAATTCCCGAACACTGCAGACTGCTCTAGCTTATGACTTACATCCATGAAGAGAAGCCATACTTCAGCTTCTTGCTTTAGATTCAGTAGATCTATCCATAACAGGGTGGACCAAAGGGAGACTTTGCAGAGATCCTGTCTAAAATGGCTCTAGGAGCCTTAGGTCTAGCATCGCTCATGGACAGACAGTTGCAGAATCACTAGTGACTGGAGATGTGACTTCCTTCAGCACATTCTAGACAGGAGTGATGACAGTCTCCCTCACCCCCTCACCCTCACTCTAAGTGGGACATTAGGCATGACTATAATGCAGAACAAATGTTTCCCCATTACACACCCCAAATTGTTAATTCCTAAATTCTCTATGAATATTGGCACTGAAAAAAATAAGTCAGACAATGTAAACATGTTAGATAAATTTTCTAAACTCTATTTGGTTTTGAAATGGATCATACAAAGCTCTATACAATGTGTTCATACAGTTAGGCATCCAAACATCTGATTGCATCTTCTTAGCATGTGCTTACTTTGAGTAGTGCAGAGGAAGTATGAGGTTGCACATTCCCAGCAAAGATACCACTGAATAGAAAATAAGTCAATAACCACATCTGAATATTCCATTTATTACCAAACTCCAGAGAGTCTGCATATAGAAACTCAGAACTGCCATCCATCCACCAGGGGGCCAAGCAGCTGCAGCCTTTCCCTACAGCAAACACAGAGGAGAGAGAGAGAGAGAGAGAGAGAGAGAGAGAGAGAGATTATTTCTAACCACCACAGGCTTGAGAGAGAGAGAGATTATTTCTAACCACCACAGGCTTCCAGGGCACAGGGAGGGTCTGTTCTCATAACGTTAATGGCAGAATAAATTCTATCTTTCAATTGGTTTTCAATTTGACTAATTTATTGAAGGAGGAGGCAACCGGACTAGGCATAGTGGGAAACTTCCTAATAGGAATGTGTGCCTAATGACCTCTAGACCACTTGGCTTTAATAAAAGCATCCAATCCCTTCTGTTTTTCAAGCTAGACATGCTGAGGTGGTGGAACGGGTAAGAGATGCCTTGAATCACAGCCTTGAATCTTCTTGCCTAAGGGAAGCCAGATCCAATATCCAGGATTGCAGTGTTATTTTACAAACAAGCCCTCCCTATATCAACGCCACTTACTGTACTGGAAGCCGTATTAAGTGAAACGCTAGTGTAGTGCATCAAAGGGCTTATTGAATATTGATTCCCATTTACGTGACAGCAAAATGGCCTAAGAAATCTTCTCTGGATGCCTCAGCCCTTTGATAAAGAGGGTGTTAGTTCTGTTTTATGAAGCCGGGATCCAGGCCAGTCACATCTTATAGCTCCACTTACTTTTATTTAATAAAAACAAGGGATGGTATGGGAGAGGAGGGGGAGGGTGTTGGATCATGTTGCTTTTCAAGAGGATTCGATCTGTTAGAAAAGGATAAAAATGAAAGTTAGACCCCAGGAAGGATTTTGATCAAGCCATGAGCCAGGAAATAGAGAAATCCCAAACGGACAACCCCAAAGGTGCACACAGGTGCCTCACCCAAGGAGAAAAGTTTGCTTCCTGGTTGAGATATGGATTTAGAAGCTCAGAAAAGACTGCCACAGCAAACAATGACAAACACTGCTTCTGGTAGCATGATAATCTCTCTTTAGGGAAGCAGGGGCCCTGTCATCCCTTCCCATAACCCAGCCCTCAACCTACAGCATACTGCAATGCCTCCATTTGTCCAAAAACCCCAGAAAAAGCAATCATACCAGTTGTCCCATACCAGTCTCCTCTCAGTTCCTAGCAGAGAAAGACCCCCGAAAGTTAAACCTTGGTTTTGTTCACCCAGTTCTTCAGAATGAGGTGGAGGTGGGACAAATCCTGTCCTTACTCCCTGTCCCTCTTCTCCCCTCTACGTCTAAAGTTAGACACCTGTCTCTTCAGTGTAAAAGACAGTAACCTCCCAGAAGGTCGTGGCTTCTGTCTCAAGGGTTTTAACAAAAAGCTGTTTTTTTCTAACCTGACCAGGTACAGTGCAGCAGCAGAGGGATGGCAAGATTGGAGACACAGAGACAGGAGGGTGAACTGGGGAGTGGCCACAAATCGGTCAGCCTGCCAAGAGCCACTGACCCCGTTTTAATATCCCAGAGGTTGGAGGCGAGAGCAGAAATCACAGGCTCCAGAAAAAACAATCTTTGAAAGAAAATTGCCTGTCTCAGCCAGAGATATATGAAAGCGCAGTCACAGTTGGGGGAGTGGCTGTAAAACTACACCTGGTTATTTCACTGACTGGCTGACACCATGATGCTTTTGCACTCCAAACAGTTTTGTTTGAAATGAAAAATTCTGTGGACTATGTAACTAAGATGGTATGGATGGGGGAAGCTGAAGAGAAGGGGTGGGCTGCCTAGCGTGGGGCAGAGGTGTGTCTTGGTCAGCAGCGGGATGGGTAGGGACAGGGGTTTAGAACTCATGACAGCAGGGCCAGAAGGCAGGAGGGTTCTTATGCCAAGGTCCACAAATGAACTCTCCATTCCTGAGGTCTGATGGCTTTGTCTGGCTTTCATTCACGTCTCTGCCTTTCCAGATAACTTTACAAATTTTCATTCCTTCGCTTCCATCTACTGCTCCTCTACCCGTGTCTACTGCCATTCCTGTTCCTATTGTTCCATGGCTGTGACTTTATTTATGACTCTGTCTCCATAGTATCTGTCCCTCCTGTCCTTCCACTTTTCTTCAAGTTAACCTTGTATGTCCATCTCTTTGGCCATCACTCTTTGCTCTCTGATTCTGTGTACTCTGATGAAAAGTGGCCAGGGAGCGAGAGAGAGGGAATTCAAAGTAAAACTGTTAACCACCTTTCGTGAAGCACTTGCTGAGGGCCAAGCCCTCACTGACACATCCTCCTATTTAATTCTTACAACAAGTTTGAGAGGTAGGTTTTATTATCCCATTTTACAGATGGGAAAATAACATCAAAGAGTCTAAGTAATATAATAGTAAGTGGGATTCAAACTGAGGCCAGCCTGACTTCAAATACCTCACCCTTAACAATTAGGAGACAAGAAAAACCAGACAGAAATGTGGTAAAAGGGCAAGTTGGTGGGAAAGACCTTGGTGAAAATCATGCAGGCAGAACCAAGTGAGCAGTCTAGACCAATCAATGGCAGAAGCTGGATGCCAATCCTTAACCTGCCTGCTTTGGATCTGAGGAACTGACTATCAAGTTTGTCTGGGCAGCCAAATAGCACTCTTCTGTTATGGGTGTGAGGGAAGAAGAGCAGGGGATGAGAAGACCACTCAGTCAGCAATGTACTTGCTTGCAAGTACTCAGATATGAATTCAATCCTCACATAAAAAAAAAAAAGAAAATCCAGATATGGTGATGTGTGCTTATAACACAGGGGCTGGGAAGACAAAGATAAGTGGATTCTGGGCGCTCATTAGACAGCATACCTGTGGAGCAACCTACCTGTGGAGCTCCAGAACACTGAGAGACCCTTCTCAGAGAGAGAGAGAGTCACCTGAGCAACAAGACCTGAGGTGTCTACACACACACAGGGCCCACCAGCTCCAAAGGGGAGCTCCCTTCGAAGCCCCATCTGGGCATTATCTTTTTGTAAACCTCCCGAAGTCAAACTTTTCCAACTGAGTCTCCAAATCCTTTATGTAAAAACTGGTTCTTGGCAGCCTGGGATGGCACCAGCGCTCTTCACCAAAGACACTTGTGACTTGTCTAGTGTATAAAGCTCCCTTGGAAGCTGTACTGGACCACATGGCTCCTGTGCCCAAAGACTGACCTTTTGACTTATCCCCATCCCATTCCTCCTTTTCTTAAAACCTCAGAATACTCCATTCCCTGTCCCTTCTAGTACATTCTCCCCTTTGCTATTCATAAAAGGTTCACCTTTCTCTCTCTGTCTCCCTCCCTTTCCCACCCCCCAGCTGCCCAATTCTTGCAGAAGGGATGGTGTCCGGAGCTCCCATGAGTGCTTGCCGTGTTCCACAGAGCATGAGATGGGATCTCTGTTATCTCAGCGTCATTACAAATGGAATAATTGGTCATAAAAATTATGCAGCCTGTTGGAAAAGAAATAACACACATGCTCATTATAGATTACTGAGATAGCTTCTCCTTACTAAAATTTTGTTTCTTCCACATACCGGCCATCACCAATACACACCCCCAACCTCCAAGTACCCCAGACTGGGACACCCTTAGAAAAAAGCCTAAGGAAGAACGCAGGCCCAAGGCCACAGCCTCATCACAAGTTTTGCTCAACTGAAGCAACCCATTGTGACCTAAAAGTGAGTTGAGAAAAATGCATATTCTCCCCTCACCAAGGAACTGCATGCAGACACTGTGAACTAGACAGAAAGGATCCCTTTACACCCCTCTTTGTCAGCCTCTACTGGCACTCACATGACGTGGACACAGAAAAGGGACACCTCTCCTAGCCTGCAGGGAGCACTCAGCCAGGTGGGGAAAGCAAACATGCTGAGGGCCTAGGGACACCAAGTGCTCCAGCAGTAGTGGCAGAGCCAGCAAACACGAGAGTGTGACATCCTGGTGACAAATTATAGAACCAATCCTAGGCTGACCGTAGACAGGACACCCAGGACCAGGACTAAATAATAGCATGCGGTAAAATTCAAAGGGTTGCTCCAAAGGGCAATAACTTTGGACATGATAAGAGACGTTCGTGGGGTCTTTTGCTCAGTTTTGCAATATCTCAGGTCTCTGCTCTAGAGCCTACTATCAAAAACATACCGCTCCACCAGTAGAGCCACTGTGGAGACCGGGGAGGGGGGGCAGAAAAACAGAGCAAAGACTCAGAGTAGTCTTTTCCCACGACTCTGGGCAAAGAAACATTTTATGTACACTATTTCCCCAACACAACATACCAGTATCCCTTTCCAGGTTACCCCAAACTATCCTGTTCTTCTGTATAACCCCTCCATGTTTAAAAACAAGCAAGCAAACAAACACACAAAAAAAACTAAACAAATATATCTAGAATCCTGGCATCCTGTTTTAAAGGTGACAGAGGAGGGCCAGACAAACCCCCACTACTAGCCTTTGCCTCAATGGGACACAGCTCTCTAGTACCTGAGACTAAAGGAAGATGACCCAACTCCTGTGGATCCCCAAAAAGAGAAAGAACAAAAACAGGAAGGCTGGCTCTGAGCCAAGAAGACTCAGTCTGGCTCCAGGTTTTCCCAGCTGTGGACTCAACTTCTTGGAGTGAGAGCAAAGAGTGAGCCGAGATGATTGCTATGTGAGAACAGGTTTGGCTCCCACACCCTGTCTCCACTCTCTGTGCCCCTCCTCACTACCTTCCAGTGGCGTGAGGAAGAAGGAGAGAATTACACCAGCTCCTCAGCCTTTCCCAGCTACAGTGAACCCTCCTACAAAGGATGAATCAGCACCAGCCATGGAGACAGAAACCACTTACTCTGGGAGCTGGAAGCCCTGCCGGAGTGATGGATCTGCTTTGAGGCAAGCGCCTTAATTCTGGGAAGACATCATCAGCTAACCTCCAGAAAGGACCTGTCCCCTCTCTGCTTCAGTGGGAGGCAGACAGTTGGAGACCTTCTCCCTACACAAGCCTCCTGCCTTGCTCTTGAGAATTCAGACTCCCAAGACTTCTCACTGTTCCAGAATCAACGTTCAGTTTTCTAGGCAATTCTTTCAGAACTCCATGAATTCAAAGCATACAAAATGGTCCTCTTTCCCTCCTCAATGATATCCTTACCATTTGACTCTAGTCTAGAGGTGTTAATTTTTGGTTATAAACACCTGCAAAATAAATTAGTTATTACCCTCTCATGGCAGCGCTTCTTAGACGTTAACGTGCACACTATAATCTGGAGGTCTTGTTAAAATGACAATTATTTTCAGTAAATCGGGGTGGAGCCTGAGACTCTGCTCTTCAGCTGGAGTAGCGTTAGTGTTGCAGCTGAGTGGGACAGTAAAGGAAGGATACCAAGGATGGCGGTAAACAGGAGCCAGGAGCTAGTGTTTAGTAAGTACAGACTTTCAGCTGGGGAGGATGAGAGCATTCTGGGGATGACTCTGAATGCACTTTACTTCACTAAACTGCACTCTCAGACACTGGTTAAAATGGCATGTTTCACACTGTGTTGGTCTTACCACAAAAATAATATGATAAAGGCAGAAGCCACTGGAAAATGGCACTACCATATAAAAGGGCTAAAATCCAAGCCCATTTTAATGCTGAGGATGTGGTTTGTAAAGGTGAACCTCTTGAGGTAAAAATAAACCCTGGAGCCTCCTCTTAATCCCTGATGATGTTGCTCACCCTCTTAAGAATGGGGGGACATTATAAATGGGTTTCTGTTGTGCCTTTGAGCTCCACCAGTACATACTGAGTCATTAGCCCAGCTCTGCAAGTACCAAACATGAGTCTCCTCACTCAGCAGCCCGTACAAGAAAGAACTGGCCAGCGACAGAGAAAAGCAAGCTCTTAAAATGCCAGGCTCCAAGTCCTTGGGAGCATAGCTTCCATAAGGACATTAAGGAGACCCACGGTTGAGCTGAAATGATAAAAAGAACTTACTGACCATCAGAGCTGGAAACATGCCCAAGAATAAAATAATAACCCCCAAGAAGCCAAAGAAGATGGGCCTTAGTTCTATTTCGAGTCAGGGGATGAGACATGTAAACACAGAATAAAAGGGTGGCAGAGAATAAGAAGATGCATGATTGGGCAAAAGGAGGGAGCAAAAACAATAGCAAACCTGGGACTGGCTATGTTAATAGAACTCTTGCCTACCGTGCAAAATCTCCGGGCTCAGTCCCTAACACCATACCAAACTGTCTGTAGTGGCAAACACTTGAAATCTCAGCACTGGGGCGATGGAGGTAGGAGGATCAAAAGTTCAAGGTCACCCTTTATTGTGAAGCAAGTTTGAGGCTGGTTTGAGAAGAAGGGGGAAAAAACCTATATAGCAGCAGTGTGATGTATAAAAGTTTCTACCAAGCGCAGGTCACAAAGGAATGGGCTTGCTTTAAAGGATGAGCCTCAAACTGGATGCCTGGAAGAAATCCCTGACAATGTTACAAAGCACTCAGAAAGAATCTGAGAAAGCAAAGACTTCGGGCAGTCAGGAGGCAGGTAAAGGACAGAGGGAACTCTGGACAGTCAGCCAACTGCCCTGTCACCCGTTGTATGGACGCATCCAATGAAGGAAGCAGGAGTGAGACCCTGATGCAGCCCAGTAATCAAGGTTAGCTCAGCGAGCAGGACTCCAAACTGCCAGGAGGAGGCTAGCCTTTCGTCCTTGGATCCAGGAAGGTCTCTTAGGCAGTATCTGCCCCTACTCTTGCCTCCACCCTCTGTAACTAATGGAGTGAATCCGGCCAGCTGCTCTCAAGTTGTTACTAAGAGCAGGGCTTGATGACATTTTCTGACTCAGGAAGCCTTGTTAGACTTAATTTCAATTGGAAATCCATCATCCTGGATCAAGTACCACTACCGCTCTCCCATGTAATCCCCAGACTCCTCCCAGATCATCCTGGCAATGCCTCTGACTCCAAGGATGATGCTCTGTAATGGAGGAGGTTTTCCTATGGTTTGTATTTTCATACCATCCCTAAATCTATTATCGCAGTGAAAGCCACTTGTCTGTGACATGAAGAGTATGTAAGGGACCTGGGTCCATTGGCACTGCAATCAACAACCACTCTACGTGTAGAATAGGTGAGGTGAGACTAGAGATTGAGGCGACTCAGAATTATCTAAAGTTATCTTTTGAGCTTTTCTGTTTGTAGAAGAAAATTAATCTTTTCTTCATTTATTTTTCTTAAAATTTTGTATTATATATATATATGTATATGTATATGTTTGCATGTAAGTAGATGGGCACACTTACGCCACGGAGTGCGCGTGGAAACTACAGGACAACTCGCGGGAGTCAGTTCTCTCTACCGCGTGGGTCAAGGGATTGAGCTCCACCAGGAGAGATAGCTTGTTATCCCTGCCCATCATTTCTGAAGTGAAAAGTTGAGAGTGGAGTGTTACTTAACATTCTCAACATTTCTATGTGATCATTACACCAAGGATTTCAACTACTCTTCACAAGCAACCCAGAGAATCAGGAAAGAGGCCATTAAAGTGGACCTTATTTTCTTGAGAGAGAGAGAGAAGAAAGAAAGAAAGGAACGGAAAGGAAAAGAAAAAGAAAGAAAGGGTCTTGTGAGCAAACTAAGCCTAAAGAATGACTTTGACTAAGGCTAGGCATCGAGAGGAACCTCACTGTAGGCAGGGAATAGAGAACACTAGCCTATTCCAGCTAAGAGGCTTCAGGGAAAGGATCACTCTGCGTAAGAATTGCTCTGCTGCTTTCCTGATTCCACTGCAAGACCTTCAGCTTCTTCAAAGGACTGAGTCTGGAGAGCCCGCCAGAGGGCCTGACATTAAACAGGTGCTCGATGATATATTACAGAAGGAGAAGGTAGAAGAATAGGAGGAACAGTGGGAATAGGTAGGATGGATAGTAGAGAAATAAGCAAAGGCTGAGAAGACCTAGAAAGGGCACAAAGGCTGCAGTCAACAGAAGGAGGAAGGACAGGCACTGGGGAGGGCACTAGGAAGAACTAGGAGCTATCTAATGGATCTAGAACAGAGGCAAGGCCGCAGAAGAAAGAAAGCTACTGGGAAATTTCTGTGCAAGAGGCACCTGTTTAGTCTCAACCCTCAGAACTGCTGGTCAGAAAGATAACTCCTCCAAGATCCTGTAAGTCAGGGGCTTCATCAGGGGTTGAGGCTCCAAAGCAGAGAAGAACTTAGCACAACACAGACAAAAAGGAGACAGATATTTGCTCAAAAAACATCCTGCAGCCAATCTCTGTGGATGGAGGAGCCGGCTTTGGCAGATGCTGTTCTCTGAAGTCGCTAGACAAGCCAGGCCAGTGGAAGGAATTTGGGGAGCACATAGAAGCCACTGTGCCTAAGACATGATCTCATTGTGCTAGGTATCTAGGTACCCACCTCGAACTGGAGCCAGTTACAAATGGGATATGGCTAGGACAGAAGTCAGGGGACTCGGGGCAGGAGGCAGGTTAGGTCCCTCATGTGCTGTGTGGCTTTTGTTTGTTTTAGGGTCATCTAAGCACTGTGGCTGTCACAGGAAAAATAGGTAGAATTTGACAGCCAGGATTTTTATAATATTTTATTTTCATTTGTTGGACATGAGTTCTGGTAGCAACAGTTCCTCACTGGCCTTTGTCAGCACTCACTGGCCTGACTTGGTGCCCTGTGCCCCCGGGAGCAGATGGTATAGAGCCCCTGGGAAACCAGAGAGGAAGTGGGGGTACTTAGCTAGCATGCATGGGTCCCTAAGTTTGATCCCAAGTACTAATCAGGTACACCTGTAAACCCAACTTGTGGGAGGTGGAAGCAAGAAGATCAGAAGAAGTTCAAGGTAATTCTCAGCTATAGAGGGCATTCAAGTCAGTCAGACTACAGGAAATCCTGTTTGGGGGTGGAGGGAGCTGGAGACATTCCATGTGGAGACCAATTGTCCCTATGTCTTCAAAGGGAATTTCAAGGAAGGTCACTGAACCATAGAAACCCAAACTTAGTCTCTAGTTTTTAGAGGTCCATCTACCTGTACTTGGATGAGGATGGCATAGGTGGAGGTACTTCCTGAAGCCAAAACAACCCCTCTGTAAGAAGGGTTTTTGGTTTCTGCTGCAGCGTACACCAAAAACTTCCCAAATATACAGCCAAAGACATCAAAGGAGATAACTCAATTAACCTGGGAGCCTAGAGACTGTGGCCTGTTAAAGACCCCTACCCTCACCAACTTCCCCACTCCATTCCAATATTGATTGAGTTGAAGAGATGAAAAGGTAGCAATTCTCTATTATAGCATCCCCTTCCATGCTGTAGAAATCAGAAGACTAGAAACAAAGATTTCGGCTATCACCATGGAAACCAGCAGTTTCTATGGCTCCCCTGCAAACACACTCCCCCATCAACTCTTTCCCTCCCGCCTCTAAGTCGTTTCAGCTCGTAAGATTTCCCTTTCTGACCAAACAATCTATTTGGAACAAAAAAAAAAGAATAGCTAGGCTTGGGGGTGCTTTTCTGCTCCGGGTTTCCTCCCAGATCCCTGCATCGCTTTTCTTCTAATACAGGTGCATCTGACCTCCACTGCTTCATCTCACCATCAACCTCGCCATCCCTCTGGTCCTCTCTCCCTGTCTTCACCTACCTTCCCAGAACTCCTACACGGTTGGTACTCAAATGTAGATGCTTAAGTTTAGAGATACCCCAGTTCAAACATCCCAAGCCCCCAGACCACCATTCTGAGTCTGGTTCCTCATCTCATCTGGATCTGCACTTCAGAACACCTGTGAGCAGACCCACTAGTTCTCATCCCCCCCCAGCTCTTCTCCATTCCTAACAATCTCCAAGTCAAGGGTCCCCTCAGCCTTCCCCCATGTCCTTAGGCACCCATTTCCCAAGAGGAGCCTTAAAAAGTCAATAATTTTCTACATAACCCCTTTGACTCCTCTGTCTTAAATCAATTTCTGAATTGGATGCTTGACCACCTGGGTTCCTTGACTGAACAGAGAGAAAAGGACACCTTTCTCAGTGCTCTCTGCTCCTAATGCTGGTCCTATCCTGATCCCCACTGGGGGCTGTGAGATTTAATTAGCCTTTCCAGATCGTTCTGAGATTCTCGAGAAAGGCTCCAAAGACTGTTCTGTGCTGGGAGGAATTTTATCGGCGTCTTTTACAGCTTTGTTTGTTCTTCAATTTCTTGAGCTCGGACTCTTTAGCAGAGTCTCTCCAGTCATAAAACAACCTCAAAAGGACAAGCTGACACTGAGCTAGAACTACCTTGATGCCTGCTCCTCACCCCACCCGTGATCAGGAAGGTGCCCAGAGTCCCTGGGCTTGCTCCTTCAACCTCCCCCACCCATCCATCCACCTACCAAACACCCACTCCCAAACATGGCATTCTCCTGCCCCCACATCTGGGAAAATGGAAGCAGAAGATGACTCAGGGGTCAGGGAGGATCAAGGCTTGTTCAGGGCTTTGAGATCTCTGGATGAAAAGTCAGAAGGGTGGGGAGTTGTGAAAAAGTCAAGGGAAGCGTCCAGGGCTCAGGAACAAGTCAGTGTCCACTCCACCCACCCACTTCCCAGACTGAGATTCTTGAGTCTTTCACAAATGGGCACAAAACAGATTTGCACTGAGGCGTGAGCCCTTCAAACTCACCCGAGCAAAACTGCCCAGACATTTGTGTCTTCTCAAAACAGCTGAAGATTAAAAATACACACAGGCATCTAAAATGACCTCCATCTGTGTCAGCTAGATGACCTAAAATTTTCCATGAAAACACAGTCTATTATGGTTTTTTTCTGGTCAAAATCTGGGCTCCAGTAAAGAAGAGAAAGATTGCAGAAGACCAAACACAGGTCATTTATGTTTCTGGGGAGTTAATTACTCTCCCATGTCAAGAACAAGACAAGTGAAGGGCTGGTGGCACCTCCAGAAGCTGTGAAAGGTGATCCCTTGTGTCCCCACTTCCACTCTGGCTGTCCTGGTGCTCTCTCAGTGATCTACCCACTTTCACAGCATCAGCTGTGATGTCTATGTGGATGCACTCTGGACCTGTCCTTCTCTCGAGTGTGACAAACTGTTCTAGTGCAAACTAGAACCAACTAGTCCAGCACTTTGAACCAACTAGTTATAAAACGTAAACACACGACCTGAGCCAGACATGGAGGCGCACACCTTTAATCCCAGCCCGTAGGAGAAAGGGGTAGGTGGATCTCTGTGAGTGCAAGGTTAGCCAGTTTTGGATAGTGAATTACAGAGAAGCCAGAGTAAACATAGTGAAACCTTGTCTTAACACACACAAAACTAAACAGAGAAACATAAAACCCATATTCCCTTCAAAAACCAGGCTCCTACTTTGCTCTTTCTCTACAACAGACAACCTCTGTTCTACAAACTATTGATGTTGAGATTCACCTTCATCTTTGGTCCTTTCTGTCACCTTCCATCTCCATCTCAATGACACTCCCCACCACAGTCTAACTCTTCTCATGCTCTCAGAGCCAGCACCTCCATCCAGTCATTTCCACCCCATG
Source organism: Ondatra zibethicus (assembly GCA_004026605.1). Taxonomy (NCBI): domain Eukaryota; kingdom Metazoa; phylum Chordata; class Mammalia; order Rodentia; family Cricetidae; genus Ondatra; species Ondatra zibethicus. The sequence goes on along the minus strand of PVIU01000780.1, from coordinate 131,490 downwards.
CCATTGCTTTAACTTAGTCATCTGCATCTCTCACCTATGCTGTCTCTGTAATGATTCCCTGCCCTTCCTCTCCTTTCCCAGCCAGCAGCCCGCAGCTGCAGAGTAGTCTCATTTGACAGTTTAGCTGTCATTTCATCCTCTCCAATGGAGACTAAGGCTCTATTTCTTGTTTTGTTTCTTGTTTTTGTTTTTGCTGTGTATGTGTGTGTGTGTGTGTGTGTGTGTATTTCACACTGCAACCCAAACTGAAACTTATCACAGAGCAGGCTGGCATTGAACCTGCAACAGTGTCTCCTACATCCACCTTCCACAGCCGGTATTTCAGGTGTGCACCTCCACAAAGAGCCTATTTTTCATTTTTAAAGAGAGCATCTCACTCTGCAGACCAGAGTGGCCTTGGACCCACAGCAATCCTCCTACCTCAGTTTCTCAAGACTACACATCTAGTTATCATATGCTTGACAGGCTGAGAAGTCAAAGGGAAATATGTATCATCCATGACCCTAAAAAGTTGTGTTTAAAGTGTACAGAATGTCTTGTGCTCACTTGATTCCATAATTACGTCGGGTCTTAGTTTGTCTTCTACTGCTGTGATAAACACCATGGCCCAGAGCAGCTTGGGAGGAGAGGGTTTGCTTTACTTGCACATCATGGTCCCTCATGGTCCATCATGGTCCATCACGGTCCATCATGGTGGGAAGGCAAAGGAGGGGCTCAAGGCAGGAACCTGGCCGCAGGCACTAAAGCAGAGGCCATGGGTGAATACTGCTCACTGGCTTGCTCCCCATGGCTTGCTCAGCCTGCTTTCTTACACAACCCAGGACCACCTGCCCCGGGGGAGGCACCACCCACACCGAGCTGGGCCCTCCCACATCAATAATCAATTTAAAAAAATACCCCACAGACTTGTCTTAGAGAGGTGTTTTCTCAATTGTGGTTCCCTCTTCCCAAATGACCCTAGCTTGTGTCAAGTTGACAAAAAAATAAAATAAAATAAAAATAGCCAACACATATGCCATTCCATTCACACAGAATGCTTTATTCTTAAATTTCCCTCAAATCTGTCACTGTCATGAGCTTTTTGCTACCACGCAGCCTAACTCCCATTCCTTTCAGAATTCTGAGAGTGCTTGGGGACAGCCGATTTGAACAGCAAAGAGACTGAGGATCCAGGAAAGCCCATCCTGTCTACCTTCATTCAAAAATAGGTCAAAGGTCACCCAACCCAGAAGGAAAGGATTCGGAAGGGCTCCTTTCCAGCTTTAGATCCAGTGTGAAAAGCAGGCAAACCTAGACGAGAAGAAGCCAGGAGTCCTGGCCTGGCTGCATGGTCCTCTCCCATCATCGCATCAGTGCTCTCACTAGCAGCACAGAGGTCTGCCTGGGACGCAGGAGCTCCAGAGGTGAAGAAGGGGAAAGAGGGGTGAGTCAGCCAGCTGAAAACAGAGGGTTTTGTTCAAAGGCACAGTCTATGATGCAAGCTCCGAAGAACAATGTGCTCCCTGTCTCTTCACCCCCTCCCCACCCAGGTGTCCTCCACCTCCCTCCTCCCCCCCACACCCTAGTCAGGTCATTGACCAGGTCTCCCGTCAGATTTAGGACAGAAGTAACTCCCACAGAACAACCTTAACCTTCACCGTGACCCTGACCTCCCCCTTCTTGGGGCGGGCAGAGGCTCACTAGTATTCCTAGGAGCAAAGGCTTCACGCTGTGACTCTACACCGCTCACGCCACTGGAGGCAAAGGAAACCTGCTCCTATTGTACCCGCCAGCGCCAGTGTGTGGACACATTCCTTTTCCGTCTGGGGGACACATCCTTTTCCGTCTGGTTTTCCCTTTCTGTCCTGAAGCCCAGGCAATAGTCTCCTCCCGAAGGAAGGCCCAGGCCCGGCCCTCTCCTCCAGCTCATCTGTATGCAGGTCCTCAAGCTCCGGCTTGTTCAGCCTGCTGCCTTCTTATACCCAGGTCTCCTCCTCCCCCTCAAGAGCACTTTGAGTGTTTTATGTTTGGAATTAAGCATAAAAAGAACGTGAGTTACAAAATTATGAAAAATGGAGTGGATAAACCAGGGAGGGGGAAGGTGGGCAGCGATGGGAGAAGACAAAGATGGGACTGTGGGATGTGGCTTTGACATAGGGCATAGTCCTAAGCGTTTCTTCCCTTGTCTGTCTGCACACACTAGGCTGGGTATCATACAGAAAAATCACACATAGTCTTCCTATACTTTAAAGTCTCATAATGTCATCATGATGATGTAATGAATAAGGAACAAAGAAACCAACGGGGAAAATCAGATTATAGGCTGAGATACTAAACAATAATATCCCACGGAAGTCAGAAGTATTAAGAATGGAGACCAAGATATGTGCAAAATGAAGAGTGGGTAGGGGTTGGCCATTGGGGGCCAGATCTGAGCCCAGGCAGGATGAGACCCAGGAAGACACTGGCTCTCCTCTCCTCCAGAAAGGCACACTTTAAACAGAGGGGCCTCTGGCATGCTGTGAATGACAGGAAAGAGATGCCTTGCCAGACACTGTATGTTCTGCTTGGGAGAAAGAAGGGACTTTTTAGCAGCAGAGGTGACAGTGGTGCTTTCCTCCGGCCCCAAACCCCCCCCCTCAGCGCTGTGACCCTAGGCTCACACGGTTCCCGACATCATACCCCATGAGCCTTCTCTCCATACTAGAGGAAGAACTTCAAACTCTGAAACAAGCACCTACTTATGAAACCCTTCACAACTGTGCCAGTGTAACTGTCAAAGGACACGTGTGTGTTTGACCTCACTTGGGCCTCAAGTCACTGCCTGTCACGGTCACAGTCACTCTAGTCCCTGAGGTCAAACCTTGAATCAGTAGGCAGGGTGCCCCTCTAACTGGTACTCCAGAACACTAAGAAATGGGGGTTGTACAATTACTTAAGTGTCTTAATTTCAACAAAATGGGGTAAAATTTGACAGCAGAGGCAACTTCCTACCTGTGTAAATGGGAAGATACCAAGAATAAAAACCATTAACAGTCATAGAATTGGTTCGCAAACTCTTAGGCCAGCAGCAACCTCACAAATATCCTTTTCTCCATTCCAGCTTCTAAGAAAGCAAGGAAAGTAATACTTGCTATATCCCCACTGTGTGTGAGCAGAAGGTAATTGCACGTGCAGTGTCTTGTTTATCTAAGCCCTGCTCGAGCCTCCCTCTCGGGAGTGTTGCTTATGCTTTTGTTTTTTTAGCATTGCAGAGAAGGCACCTTACACATTTTATATCATGTCTTTTTATATCCATTGTTAGGGTTTTTTGTTTGTTTTTATTAAAGATACTACTTTATGGTGCACTTTAATCCCCTGTTCGAAGTCCTTGCCTTGCCCTTCTTCCTTCATGCTGGCACCCCTGCACACAGCACAGGTACATTTTTTCTGTCCAGAGGTTCCTTCCTTTTTCATTCCAAAGGCAAACATCACTCCCCCCACACACACACACTCACAAAAGGCTCACACACACACACACACTCCATACACACACACACACACACACAGGATCACCCACCCCTATACACACACACTGTAGAAGGTGGGTGAAAAAAAAGAGGATGGTAGTTAAGACAGGCATGAACCTGGGGAGGCTAAGGAGGGCAGCAAGAGAGAGCTGCCAGCCCTGTGTCAAGGTGGCTTTGCCTGCAGCTTTTATTATGCATCGATTTTCTTATCCATCTTCTTTAGAGCCTCTTAGATCTTCAGGCTGCGGCTGTTTCTCCAAATTGTCATTCACTCCAAGCTCTCTAGCTTCTTGCAGCAGCAATGGGAGGGAGACTGGGGGTGGGAGGGAAGGAGGGAGAAGGCAGTCAAGAGAGGTGAATGTAGGTTGCTAAGTAACCGTTGCCAAGGAGCCAGTACCAAGGAGCATCCCAAGCTGCCTGCTCATTCCAACCTCCCCCTTCTACACCCTCCCCTCACTTAAGTTCTCTCAGGTCTATAAAGCAACTTGATTCTGTCACCTTCAACAGCTGCAAAAATGTCTTCCCCAGCTCTTCAGGTGGAGGCTGCAAATCCTCAAGCTGGAGGGGTGAGATTCCCAGACCCAGGCTAGTTGTCATGGACACCTGTGTTCAAATGTGTCACTTAAAAAGAACAGCCCAAATTAATGTAATTAGAAAAAAATACCCACCTGCACTTTTCAGGGGTTTGTTATGTGTTTGTAATAATAGACTCAGAAGTGAGTCGGGAGACCAGACATAATTCATTTCTCATCACCTTGAGACAATTCAAACCTTCTCAGAGAAGTTTCACTGTTTAGTCTGAAAGGTTGTGAAGTCCAAGAACACATGCTATATCCTGCTCCAAGATCCATCCCAAGCTGAAGTGACATTTAGGGTCTTTAAAATTTGGGTAATTAATTAGGCTCACGCATGACTGCCTTCTCGATTACTGCAGACTCCAGAAAGAACTACGTGACATTTCATAACAAATTTAACTTATCCTTCCTGTTTAATTCAAATAAATGTTAGAAGATACCATCCTTTCAGGGTGATAGAACAAGGATAAAGCCAGAAAAAATCAGTTTGGGTAGGAAGAGTGTAACTGAGCTAATCCAATACAGAATTCCAATTTTACCACCAATAATCCAGAAAACATATAATGAGTCTGCTGTCAATAAGTCCCCACAGTCATCACCTCTGTGAGGCTGGTGTAGAGGTTAGGTGGTAACCATGGGCACCCTGAGATCTCACAACCCCCAGATCCTAAACTGACTAAGGACATTCACTTCACTAAACCCATGGTTCCCATGATAAACCACATAGTGCTCTCAGCTAGAAAAAGAGTCTTTGCACTGCTCAAAAGTTTCTAGCCATCCTCCTGCCACCGCTGAGAAAAACAGTTGTGCTCTTTGTCCTAGTCTGCCTTTCAGTGCCATGCTAATGTATGTATGTATGTATGTATGTATGTATGTATGTATGTATGTATGTGTGTGTGTATGTGTATATATATGTATTGGTGGCACAAGCCTGTAATCCCAGCACTCAGGAGGTAGAGGCAGGTGGATCTCTGAGTTTGAAGTCAGCCTGGTCTATATAACTAGTTCCAGGACACCTGGGGCTACATATAGAAACCCTGGAGAAAGAGAGAGAGAGAGGGAGAGAGAGAGAGAGGCAGAGAGAGAGAGAGAGAGAGAGAGAGAGAGAGAGAGAATATTTGCCCAAACCCAAAGATGTCTGTCCATGGCCACGCTGAGAAGGCAGGGTTAGAACTCTCTTCTCTAAGCTTCGGTCCCTCCTCTGTAAGAGAATAACACTGTCTTCCACAGACCTCCTGTAGAGTTATATAAGGTAGAGTAGTTTAACTGGAGTATTCCATACATAATGGGTGCCATTATCTTCAACATCGTGGTTATCTTTGGTCTATTAGAATTGGGTAAACAGGAACTTGGGAAATGACTTAGTTGGTGGCTTTTCATATAACCATAACAGCTTGAATTCAGATCTCCAGTACCAGAGTAAAATGCTGGATGCGCCTGCAACCCCAGCTCTAGGAAAACAAAGATGGAAGGCTCCCTTATGGCTAGCCAGCCAATCTAGCAGAGCTGCTAAGTTCCAGGTTCAGAGACACGGTCTGCTTGTATAAGGCAGCAAGGCACTGGGAAGACACCCATGGTCAGCTGACCTCTACACACATATGTTCTCTCTCTCTCTCTCTCTCTCTCTCTCTCTCTCTCTCTCTCTCTCTCCCCAGACAAACGAAAATCAGGAACCCACTCCCTGAAGAACTCCATGTTTCTGCAGCCATTCAACTTCCAATTATCAATGAAGTGAAGCCAAGACGTGAATTTTCTGTGTAAGAAATAATGTGATCCTAGGAAGGTAACTTCCACTGAGGCTAGGGAAGAGCCAGAGTCCAGCATTACCTCGTCCTGCCCACCTCCTTACAGATTAGCTACTATATTATAAACCCACAAAACAAGAAAAGAAGGAGGAGGAGTGGGCTCCCTTCCCTGACCCCTGATTTAATCCCATCGCATTGAAGCTCCAGGCACCTTCACCTCAGCATCTCAAGCCACCATGAAAGTCCTTCCTGAGCCTAAGCCACCATAACTTTGCTGCACCTAATTTCTACACTCTCACTGGGTTGTCTCAAAAACCAACTTCCTTTGTACTTCTTCAAAACCACTGATGAAGGCTGAGAAAAATAAATGTAAATGAGAAAGGGAAGTAAGGAGAGCCAGGTAGATGATGGACTTAGAGGACAAGCAAGTGGGCTGGGACCATTTGTAGGGTGAGAATTACAAAACCAAATCAGCCAAAATTGGAGTGAAAAAAACTATAGAGGACATTTTCTGCAATTCCTCAGAAAGAAATCAGCCTGACGAGAAGAAGGAAGAGCAGAGCGAGATGGCAGTGTGGGCCAGCAGGCCTCCGGCAGGAGTGCATAGCACAGGCGCTGCTTTGCTGCTTGTGGACCAGCAAGATGCCCCTACCTGAGACACACCACAGGGTTGGATACTCAAGGGTAGATTGACAAGGTATAAGATGTGGAATAAAGAATTAGGGAAGGGGCTGGAGCGGTGGATCAGCAACTGAGAGCACTGACTGCTCTTTCGGAGGACGGAAGTCCAGTTCCCAGCACCCACATGGCAGCTCACAACCATCTGTAGCTCCAGTGCTAGGGGATCTGACAGCCTCTTCTGCCCTCCTCAGGCACTATGTGCACATGGCGCTCTTACAGAGATGCAGGCAAAGCATCTCTGCAAATGAAACGAGAATAAATAGATCTTCTGTAAAAATCAGGGGCGTTACTAGTACTCCAGCAATTTGGAAATGGTCGGGAAAGGATAAAGTGTGAAAAGGCAGTCAGTACAGATAATGAGTTTTCCTAAATTCTCCCCCTATACCATGCCATCCCCTTTCCAAAGAACCCAAAGTAATTTCTCTCTCTAGTGCCCATCCTTCTTTCTTCCATCTTCTGAACATAGGCCCTTAGGAGAGTCCACCATATTCACCACACTAATGCCAATTCTGGCACCAGAAGTTGCCCTAGCCCATCCCATCTGCCTAAGAAGAGGACCAGAACATTGCTCACACAAGGGATAGACCCAAAACTGACTTCTACCTAAGGACCACGGCTGTTAGTGCATCTCAAAATTGCCTAGGTCTGTCCCCTGTTGAACCTGGACTTCCTGGACGTGACAGTCAGTGGAGCCATCCCCCTGCCTATGGATGGTCTTACTTTGTTTTTTGCTTCCTTTTTTCAAGCAATGTTATTTTCATTTTTTATTTCTTTTTGTTATTCAGTGTATGTGTGCGTACGCACATGCATGTGCATGCGTGCGTGTAGATGTAAGATCTTGTGAGTATGCTAGCAGAGGGGCAAAAGGAGGATGTCAGGTACCCTGCTCTATCCCTCTCCACTTTATGCTTTTGAGACAGGATCTCTTCCTTAACCTGGAGTCAGACTTCCCAGCAGCTCTCCCGCCTCTACATCCACAGACGATAGCAAAGCAGAGTCTGCACTGGGAAGCAGCAGTGCAGTTGGCCACACCCAGCTTTTTACATGGGTTCTGGCATCCAAACTCCGGTCCTCATGCTTATACAGCAAGCACTGTCGTCCACTGAGCCATCTCTTCAGCCTCAACAATGTTACTTTCTAGTGTATACTAATTAACTTGCACCCACAGCATAAAACTCCTTAAGAAGGTTCAAAACCAACTTCAGGCCCTAATTTCAGCTTCCTGCTCAAGCGCAGATAGAAGGAACACAACTGCTCCTGAGTGCTCCTGATTTTAGGCGCAACGTGTAGCTCAGCTTAGACAAGAACTTGTCTAACTGTAAAGGTTCGATAGGCACCACTCAGGTGTCTGTCCATCTCTGGTAATCAGATGACTGTCCTGTGTATGCCACTATTGAAACAATTATTGTTCTATCTGCTACAACAAACACCTCTTCAAAACTGACTGTGTGGGTCCTTCATGTCTGGACTGTGATATAAAGAGATAGGGTTTCCTTTAAGCAGCCTCTATATTGCAAAGAAGCTGGTCCCAATAGAGGGAAGTGGATGGAGAAGAGGACTACAGCTTCAGTTAGGCAACCTTGCGTTAACTGAAATAATAGGCACTTAGTGATATACAGTGTCCACATCCTCTGTGAGAGGAGGAACTATTAACCTAAGCTAAAACAACAAAGTGGGTTGCCTCAGTAGGAAACAAAGGAAAAGGATAGTATCTGTCCTCTGGAAGAGACATGAGTTAAAGCAGCCAACACTTGTACCAAGAGGACAGAAGCAGGACAGTGCTCAGTGCTAAGCCCCAAAAATGGAAAAACATGAGACCACTGGGAAATTGGCACATTGAATACTTCTCACAATCTTTGGTTTCTCTAACTGCAGCAGAGATCTAGGAATGTCCAGGGAAGTCACTAAGGTCTTGCAGGAGACATCTTTCCCCCTCTAGATCCTGAAGGCCCCACCCCTCACCCTGAAGAAGTACAGAACCCAAAACCTACTGAGCTGAGAATGGAGGTTAAAGGGGAGTCTCTATGAAAGCAACTGCCTCTCTGTCTGTCTCTGTATCATTTCTCCCCTGCTTCTCACATCCGGGCCAATATTTCAGAGGCCTCTTCCTTGATCTCCAGGTCTCTAGCAAGATCAAAGCTCTTAACACCTGTTTTGCTTGCTAACTTCTAGGCTAAAGAAGAGGGGGAAGGGTCCATCCTGAGGCAGGGGGAAGGCTGGCTCTGACTTCCACTCTTCCCAAAACAGAAAACAGTTTGGGAGGCTAGAGACCAAGGAAGGAGCCAAACCAAGGTTGACTTGGCAAAACGCCCCCTGGTGGACAGGCTGTTATTCTTAGCCTATTATTGATTTCATGTTGTTATCCAACTTACAAATGGAATTAACTCATAACCACAGTAGGATAAATATATTACAGTGACCAGAAAGGTCTCTACCTCCTTAAGGCAGCTTCCTGTTACTCTCTGGGACAAGACTTATCTATTGTGGTCAGATATCTGTCACAATTCATAATTATCTGTTTGTTCCCTGGTCTATCTTCCACTAGAAAAAGTTCCATATTTGAATAAAAGGAAAATCCAATTATTAATAAAGTATAATGGAACCAACCTACCATAGGATAAAAGTTCCTGATATCCTGTCCAGATGTTATTAGCAGAGTCACAACACCCCTACACACCTGCCTTTCCTACAACTGGACTTAATAATTCTCCGGCTCTGTATAAGCACTATGTAGATAACATAAAAATAAACAAGGGCTGGGGCTACTACAGCTCAGAGGAGAATGCATGTGCCCAGCACACACAGATTCCCAGAACTGCTATAAATAAATAAACAGCCCAGGTATAGCAAAGCTGCCGTAGATAAGGAACTCAGAAACTCAAAGGGGAAAAAAGAATTTCTCTGGCTGAGCTTGACAAGGCTGCCACAATGATGAGTTTCCAGGAAGCTGAAAGAGGACATTCCACTGAGAGACACAGCTAATGGGAAACAGCTCTTAATTCGGATGCATCATTTGACATTGAACGTATCATGAAATGCAAATCCCATTAGGAACAAACTACGCTACAAGAACAGGTGTGAGGCTTTGGAGAGAGGAAATGAGAAAGACCCAAGTCTAGGCTCTCACCCAACTGTCCCTAGCTGTCTTGAAGCAGGTCTCACTTCTGGAACACGCAGGGTTCAGACAGGGCAGGGGCCCATTAAGCCCCCATCTACATGTCTCCCCTCCCCTCCCACTGAGTTCTTTATTAACAATGAAATGATTTCTTAATCTCATTACTGAGAAACGTACCAAGCACAGAAAAGCATATGCTACACAAATTAAGTTGGGTAATTTGCATACCTGAGCAAAAAGATAAACCCTCCTCCTTTCTCCAGAGTCACTTCTCCTTGATCTTCTGACATCCTATGTCAATAAATATCTATATTCCTCATGTCCAGGACAGAAGATGCTATAAAATGTCAAATGTAAAGTAAAGTTTGTCATAAAACTCTCTCATTTAAAAAAAAATCTCCCAACTACCTTCACTGGAAGATGGAGGGGAGGGTTCTCTGTTAGGTCTGCCTTCTGATAAAGTCTGGGTCATAAAGCCGGTCACCCTGCTTCCAGGAGCATCTTAGATGACCTTTTTTGTAAAGCTTCTAGGGAAATATACTGAAACTCAGCTCCTTTACCACCCTGTTTCTGCAGAAACCCAGGCTGGGATTTTAATGAAACAAATTAGTGTTTAAATAATCAATTTCTCAGTCTCAAGACTATATTTCTTAATTAATGTATATTTTGAAGTTCTCCTTTTCTGAAGAACCAAAATGCAACCTCCCACTGGGGTGGAGCACAGAGAAAGAAATGAACTGTTTATTTGAGCACCTTCTCAAGGGCCCCAGGAGAGCAGGTGGTGTGCAGAAGAGAACGGCTGTGTAGTGGGCTAGCAAGTGAAGGGCAAGAAAACTGGCTCACGCTGCTCCTCCTCCTCTGCAGACCTCCTCTGATTATAGCAGATTTATAGGGGCCCCAAAGCAGCCCAGCATCTTAGCCATAAACTTCCCAGAAAGAAAACTCATTGAGGTTCCCTTGAGAGGCGATGAAAAATAAATATCAGGGTTTGGTACAAACACATCAGCCAAGACCAGAGGTGGAAGAGAGTCAGTTCCCTATAGCTGGTTTAACTCATTCAGGATTTGTACACACACCATACACAAAAAGCCTGGCAAACATACTCTTGTTTATAGACATACTGAGATAAACACACCCGACTCCTGGGTACACATTTTCAGCCAAATGGAAACATGCATGTCTACACTGCATTCATACATACATGACTTCCAGTGAGTAGCTTTATCACCAACCCCTCCCCCTTCCTAGGTTCCTGACGACAGGGTGGGGCACAGTGAAGGTGAATGAGGGAAGGTCTGAGTGGAAGCTTGTGTCACTGTATCTCTGACTACATACCAAAAAACAAACAAAAAATTTTTCATTATTCACTGTTTGAAACGGCACACAGTTGTTTAACACACCAGTGCTCTTTGGTGACCAACTGTCTGAGAGGCTCCTCTGAGGCCAGCAGCGTGAGCTTGGCACACACGGAGTAAAAGTGATGGCTTCCACCCCTGCTTTGCACAAATCACCTACACTCTTGGAGCCTTCGTCTTGGCCTCTGTAAAGCAGCAACAACTGCCCTTACCTCCCAGAACAGCTGCGCTAGTTCATGCTCATCATGCAAAGCATTTAAGTAACATGTAAGGCAGCGTATTCGGTGAGCCGCAGTGATTATATCATCCCCGTATTAAGCATTAGAGATATAAAGAAGCCACATGGAAGAGAGCCGGCCTTCTCTCTTAGGCGTTAGCCTGTCTAGAGACTGAGCAGACACATGGTGAGTGGAAGAGCGCGGAAACCCAAGAACTTATTTGAGCCCAAAATACAATTTAGTCTCTTAAAGACAAGTCCTGTTCTGAAAATTTAAGCAAAGATTTCCACACTTTGATGCGATTATTTTACTTTCATTGCGTCATCTGCTTGCCCTGTCACCTGAAAACACCATACATCTAGGAGTGGACTGGAGAATCCTTGAGGCAGGAAAGATTGTTTTTGTTTTGTTTGAAGATGGGATGTTGCTACCCAGCCCAGCCTAGCCTCAAACTTGTGCTCCTTCTGCCCCAGCCTCCAAATGCTGGGATTACATGAGCCAACATGCCTGGGGTCAAAGAGAGTTCTTTTTTAATTCTTTTATGTTGTATGTATCTGTACATGTTGATATATATGCACACAGACATGCGTAGACCAGAGGTCAATGCTCCAGTATCTTCCTTGGTCACTCTCTACCTCACTGAACCTGGAGCTCACTGACTGGACTAGACCAGATGGCCAGCAAGCCCCAGGGATCTTCCTGTCTCTGACACCTCAGCACTGCAGTTATGCGTGCTCACTGCTATGCTGGGCTTCTCATGTGTGTTCTGCTTGAAAGCCACATCCAGGTCTTCATGACTATCCTATGCAGCAAATAAGTGCTTTACCCAGCACGCCATCGTCCAGTCCCAAGGAAGACTTTGGTAGTTCACTTTGTGCTTCGATTCCAGGGCAAGGCCCCCTCTGAGGCCTCCAGACCAAACTAGTCCCTCCGCCACATGCTTGGCCAGCTGGACTTTTTACCTCCCCACTTTCCTTAATTGTCCCTATTAACCCAGAAAAATATTTTTCATCTTCAATTTCAACACATTTCCCTTTAATATTGACCTTTCCTTGTCATTCATGCTTATTGTAAATAAAGTATATAAAATTCCCAAAAGCTTAAGAAAAGTTATGAAATGCCCACCTGGTAACATTTCCCCTATGCCTCCAGGTCCCTGGAATTCCGTGCCTTGTATATTTCACTTGTCATTATCCCATTAAAAATCATCACAAGGACTTTTTAAAAGCATTAATTTGGCCCCTTTAACCAAGCAGTCATCTGGTCTCTCCTTAATGCCTTTGGAAGCCAAAAATATTCAAGTTCCCATTACGGATAGTTAAAGACCCCACCTCCATCCCTCCCCTCCCAAGAGAGCCTCGGTTAGTATCATTACTATCACCGAATTGTCACTCACTCGCTTAAGGGACAGTACAACCCTGAGGCGTGGGCATGACTGATATGACCTCCCTAGGGCCTCTCAGTCCAACGATATGAAACAGGAGGAACAAAATTGGCCACAGTCCCAAACTATGCAATGCCTGCCCCAGGGAGGCCCCTGAGGACCAGGCAGACTCCAGCGTGGGCAAGCAGGCATTTTCTCAAAGTAGGCAGAATGCCAGACCATAGCGACTGGTGTGGGAGGCCCTGGAGACAGGGAGGTGAGCCAGCACCCACACTCCTCCCTTCCTCCCCCATTCAGCTTTCCCAGCCCCTCCTCCTGTGCTCTCCAATCCACAGTTCTCAGATCCTCCCCGCTTCCACCATGGCCTGGTGACCTCATTGATGATCAAGCCTGGGGCTTCTCAGAGGTTCCAGAGCATGTGGGTCACTCTAAGTGCTTGTTAAAATGCAGATTCTGCTTCAGGAGCCTGAATTACAGCTGAGATTCTACATCCCTAACGAGCTCCCACCCCTGTAAGGCCTGAGATACTGGCCCATGGATCATTCTTGGAAGAGCGAGGATTTAAATCATTATAGCAGTTTCCATAAGAGTCTCCCAGGAAGAGTCCATCCATCCAATTCCATCTGTCTATCTATCCTCTAGACAGCAATGAGAATCATACCTCATGCCTTCCTGATTCTGAAATCTCCCTCCATGGCACAATACACAACACAAACCTGCCTCATAAACTGCACAGCAAATGTGGAAAAGGGCATCCTTCATAAGAGCCTCGCTCGTCCATGGCTCCAAAGGTCCATGGATCCTAGAATTACTGTCCCATGTCTTTTCCCATCTGCCTATCCCTTTTTTATTTCCCAAATTGCTCCACAGATATCCTCCTTAAGGAAGCACCTCTTGCCAAACACCTTTCTCAGTTTCTGCTCACACCTTCCCCTTCCAAAGAAAGGATGTCTCAATCCCTTTATAGTTACTAGCTCTTCTTACTTCAGTACCGGCTAGCTCTCTCCATTGGTATGAATTACTCCCCACAAAGAATGGTAGATGTTTTCAAAAGGTTTTAGTACCTGTCCCTCAGAAAAAGGCATCTACAGGGTCTGGCAGGATTCAGGCAGTCCTGCTAGGATTACACTACTGTCACCTTCCTCTTGCTGGGAATATTTCAGAAACCCCAGGCAAGTAAAAAAAGTAGCCTCCCATCTCTTCTTGCCCAGAGCAAATATATTTAAATACAAAAGAAAAATACTGGCTCTTCTGTGCCAATGACAGCTCTAGGAAAGATGCCCACTGTGCCCACGCTGGAGTCTGTCTGGTCTTCAGAGATTCCATGGAGGGTTGAGCCTTCTCTCCACCTCACTACCTCTAGCCCCTCCCAGAATTCCATGGGAACTCAGAGTGGGACCTAAGGAGGTTGCTACTGGCATTCTCTTGCTGGGGGGTGGAGGGGAAGTGTTATTATCCCTTGTTCTTTGAGTGAACAACACCATTCTCAAGGCTGAGGGAGGAGGTCAGAAGGGAGGATTACAGTTAGTACTTGCTCAGAGCAAGATCCCACTAGGATGGGCAGACAGGATAGTTCTCAGGACCCAGACAGGGCTGAAGAAAAGCAAAATTAGGAACAACAGCTGGCACAGTTGAGACTCTAGAAGGACAGGGGGAGTAGCTGTTTGTCAAAGAAGCCTCTTAAAGGATGATTTTGGGAGAGCAAGATAGTGCTAGCCTTAAAGGAAGGCCACTCTTGCACTGTGAAAATATATAAAGCTCAGTTCAATGCAGCTAGGTATTACCTGCCTAGACTTGGCTGGGTGTCAAAGGGAGTGCCAGGGATGGACAGTCTGGGGGGGGCAGGGGAGTCACAGACACAGAAGACCACAGGGGACAGAAGGAAGGTTTTGCTCCCCTCCATTTTCACGCATGAACAGACTTCAGGTGCTCAGCCTTTGTGTCGCCTGGGAAGTTGTGCAAATTCTGGGGTCCACTCAGACCTGCTGAATTTGAAAGTGTTAGCAGTAGGGCCCATTTTGTTGGACTTCTTGTTTGTTTGGGGTTTGAATTTTATTTTTTATTTTTTTAAGACAAGGTCTTTGTGTAGACCAGAATAGCTTTGAACTCTTGACCATTCTGCCTTTTCTCCCAAGTGCCACAACTGCAACTCTCTGCTTTGACAAGCTTTCCAGGCAATCAGAGTTAAAGGCTAACAAAACCCTCCGAGCGCAGAAACACTCCCACCCTCTCTGCCCCTCTCCCTTACCATGACTATCAAGATTAGTGAGTTTGTAAACAGCTTGGAGCATGCCCAGTTTGTGCCTTCCATTTCAGGATTTTTGCTGCTGCCTTTGTTTGGAAAGCCAGTGGCTCACAGAACATGAGCGAGCTGACCTACTCACACGTGACATAAGTCAACCAACAAAAGAAGACTCCAGCTCTGTGGTGTGGGACAGGTTGTGTTCAGCATCGCTTGTGACTGGGGGGGGGGTCAGTCTGTCTAGTTCAAAGGTGCAATACTAGCAAATCAATGTGGCTGCAGGTCTAGCACTGGTATAACCATCTGTCTCCTGTGTCTCGGTTATCAGTGGGTTCCAAAATTAGGAAGGACTGTTCTTTATGATATCCTTAGAATTCCAACAACAGGTGTGTGTGAAGAGCTGGCAGGAGCAGACTGCCTACAGGAGAGAAATTAGAGGAGAGCAAGACAGCAGATCAGCCAAAGAAGAGGAAACAAAACTCACTCACAGATAAAAACAACACAAAAAAGAGCCAGAGAAAATGCCAGAATATTTTAACTGAGTAGGATCTTAAAAACCATTCATTCTGTCCTCTCATGTTAAAAACTAAGACCCACTGAAGGGCCTGCGTGGTTTGGCAAGGTAACATTGCTAATTGGCAGCACAGGCAAGACCAGAACTCAGGACGCCTGGCTCTCAACTACACACTTTCTAAGGAGACAGAAGAACAATCCTCAAGTTCATTAATACAGTCACTGTGTAGTAAAAGGACCAATTCCAGGAACTACAGGATGGTAGTGGGTTTAAGGCCAAATGCTTTGTGTTCATAAGAAAGGGTTAGCTACAAGTCACTGTCCCTGTCACCCCAAGGCTAAAGCTCCAGCCTGCTCAGTGTACTCCAAACACTGTCTACCTTCCTGCGCTGTTTCTAGCTACTCGCTCTGCCTAGACTTCAGCGGCCAGCTCCACCACTCCATGTGTGACGTACCAACCCTTTAAGAGAGACAGCTCAGATGTCAACTCCTGCAGCCTCCTCTGAGTGCGCACCCAAAAATGACTGTCTCCGACTCTGGATTCCCAAGATGCTTTGCTGACATGTCACTTACAGCACTTTTCATTGTGTTCTACGTTAGAATGCAGGCTCTCCAAAGGCAGAGGTCACATTTCACATCCGTGTGCTTTTCCTCAATAATGTCGAGCATGTAGCCATACTAAGTAGTTACTGAATCCATTGTTCAATCAGCCAACCAAAGCTCAGACTGCATGTCAAAGCTCAGACTGCATGCCAAAGCTCAGACTGCATGTCAAGAGTGTCACCTGTTGCAGCCCAAACATCACATTCGTTGATGCCCAAGGACGTCACCAACCATGCTCCCCTGCCCCAGAAAAATCTCAAATATCTCCCAACATTCTGCTTTTCTACGCACCACATGACATAATCCCATTTGGGTTCGTCTAACTCATGTAGCTTCATGTACTAATTAAGCTGTAAGACACAACAGGGCATGAATTTATTGTGCAATAATTCACACGCGGGATGTTTGCGCAGTGCTTGGGCGTGAGTTATGACACATTAATTCACGGCCTAGAGGGCCTCGTTGCAATTACAGAACCATTTTTTAAATATCATCTGGGCTTAAAATACAAATATTAGTCCCACCAGTCTTAGGACCCTTACTTCCAAATGCAACTGCCCCTTTTCTTCTCATTCTCTGTTATTCTTACCCACTCAATGCCCAATGCCAACCCTTCACTGCACTCCCAGAGGACCACAGGGGTCCTGCGGAAAGGGAGGAAGAGGAAGATAGGCAGAGAATTCCTAACTACCTGCAAGACGGAGAGAGCTGGCCATGGGTCAGGAGACACTGAAGAAGCAGACCCAGTAGCCAGCTAAGGGCCTATTACCAAGAATGAAGAGGAGCCAGAAAACACTTTTATGTATCCTGACATTCAATAAACCTCACCACATGAAACCAGGCAAAATTCACTATGGTTTTTATGCCCATTATCAGGAGAGGATGATGGGAAAGGAAAAAAGAAATGTTATCTGGCTCAGAAACCCCCAACAAAAACCAGTTCCTTGCTCTTCTGTCTGCCGAAGGCACTGAGAGAGAGGTGAGCTCATCTCTGTGGCCAACTCTCCTACTGGCCTCATGGTGCTCTATACACACCCTGCACCATCTGTGATGTCACCCACCAACCGCCTGGAGAATCTGCTTTCAGAGCCTGTATTAAAACACTCACTTATAACTCCCTATTAATTTTTCACGAGGACTTATTTTTAACTTGCTCAAACCATTGTCTGAATATGCCAAATATATTTTCTTAATGAATGATCTCAGCGTGTGATTCCTCCTTCCCAACTCCCCTGCTGCTATTCAAATGGTCCGCTCCTCACAGGGAGCAAGGTTTGGATGAACAACTCACAGCAATGTCCCGGAAATGAGTAGCAGAGAACAGAGAAAAAAGTCACACGTGCCTCTCTACTCAGGCTTTGGATGTGAGAGAATTTCATGAAACATGGGTTTTTGAAAATGGATCAAGTCAAAATTGAAAAATCTTGGGTGGGGCTGTAACTCAATGTGTAGTGTGTACTTAGCCTGGGTAAGGCTCTGAGCACTTTCTCTCGGAGTAAAATAAAAATCAGAATAAAAGAAGGGAGGGAGGGAGGGAGGAAGGGAGAGAGGAAGGGAAGGAAGGAAGGAAGGAATAAATTAAGTCTTCTCTATATGTTACCCAAAGTTACCCAGTGGTCTTCTCTATACCCAGTGATATCCAGTGGGGTTATTGGATCAGGCCTTCTAGACTCCTTTACTGGCTATTCAATAATCCTGATATCATTATTATTTACTCACAAGCCAAGATGATAGAGCCACCAAGCATGGTGGCACTTACCTGATATCCCCACACTTGAGAGACTGAGGCAACAGGATTATAAGCTTGAAGCTGCAGCCTGGGCTACAATATCAAATTCAAAGTCAACCTCAGTTGTATAATAAGACCCTGTCTCACAAAAAAGAGGAGGACTAATAGGAAGAGAAGGAAGAGGTAGAAGGAAAAATAATAATTAAAAGACTAGTGGGGCTGGAGAGATGGCTCAGTGGTTAAGAGCACTTACTGCTCTTTCAGAGGGCCAGAGTTAGATTCCCAGCATCTACTTCGGCTGACTCACAACTGTAACTCCAACTCAAGGAGACCCCATTTGCTCTTCTAACTTCTGCAGGCACCCACACATATATCCATACACATGAAAATAAAGCCAAAGAAGATTTAATGAAGAAGAAAAATAAGGCAAGGAGTCTTTTTTTATTTTTTAAAAAGAAAACAAACAATCTTTTTCCATTTTACATACCAGTCGCAGTTCCCACTCCCCCTCCTTCTCTCCCCTCCACCTGACTCCCCACCCTACCCCCCATCCACTCCTCGGAGAGGGTAAGGCACATGGCCTTGGATGAGGAGTCTTCTTGAAGGGTTTGAGCCACGTTGCCCTAACGGGCTTGAAGCCATGCATGTAGTCCTGGCTGGCCTCAAACTGAGAGACATGCCTGCTTCTGCCTCCAAGTGACAGGATGAAAGATGTGTGCTCCTAAATTCAGACAGAGTGTCCATTCTTAACTCATGGAGTCTTCCTAATCTGTAAATCTGAGTTGTTTCTCTACTTTATAGTCCTTCACTAGTTCCTCTTGCCCTCAGGATGAAGCCTAAATTCCTTGGCATGGCTCTTCCAAATGTTTTTATAACCTGGCCAGTGCTCACCCCCCAGCACAGCCCTTCCCAGGCTGCTTTCCCACCGGCCCTTCATGCTCTCCCAGGCCCCTCAACTGATAACTTACCTTTCAGTTCCCAGTTTAGACATTGCTTCCCCAAGAAGCCTCTGGAGAGGGTGCCCTTTGCAGCAGCCCCAAAGCACCTGTCATTATCCCCAAGGTCATAAAGTAGAGGATTCCAGCTCAGCTGACTATCTCCTCCACCGGACTGTGAGTTAGGTGCTCAATAAATATTTGTTGAACAAATGTGCAAACAGAGCAGAGAAAACCCGAAAGACACAGATGATCCAGAATTCCTGTCGACTTGACTTTGAGATACATACTTTATAACCAAGCAACCTTTATAAATCTGACTCAGGTAAATATATAAATGGTATCACATTCCTTGTAGAAGGCGATCAAAATGTGTGAAGGGAAAACCAACTGTGATAAAACCGTGACCACAGCTAATTCATGGCCTGTGTAAGCTGTGCACAGGTGAGAAAAAATAGCTTGCTTTTGTGGGTTCTTGTTTTGTTTTAGAAATATCAGGCTTCCTTGGCTTGCAGGAACCATCTGACTCCCAATATGAAGACCCTTCTCCTCCTCCTCCTCCTGCTCCTGCTCCTCCTCCTCCTTCCCCTCCTCCTCCTCCTCTTTTTCTTCTTCCTCCTCCTGCTACTCCTGCTCCTCCTCCTTCCCCTCCTCCTCCTCCTCTTCTTCTTCCTCCTCCTCCTCTTCTTCTTATTCTTCTTCTTCTCCTCATGTTTAGCCCTTTTAATTTAGGTAGGATGTTCCCTAAAACAGAAGCTGTCACCTTGGTCAGAGCGTACATAAGGGCACTGGGGACATTTTCAAATGTCACATCCTCACCCTCTGGAGATTCTTTTCCCTTATTTTTTAAATTCTATGTGTGAGTGTTTTGCCTGCATGTATGTCTGTGCACATTGCTTGTGCCTAAGGAAGTAAGAAGAAGGCATTAGACCCCCTGAAACTGGAGTTACAGGTGGTTGTGAGCCATCACATGGACGCAGGGAAGTGCACTTAGCTTTTGAAGCACTTAGTTCAAAACACACCACACAAAATGCATTAATGTGATCTACAGGTTTGGCAAGATGGTTCAGTAGGTAAAGTCACTACCAAGTCCAACAATCTGAGTTGGATCCCCATGACCCACAAGATGGAAGGAGAGAATCAACTCCTCCAAGTTGTCCTCTGACCTACACACGCACACACACATTCATACACACAAAAAAAATACATTTAACACAAAAAGATATTGCAAACTACCAAATGGTTAGTATTATAACTGATCCAAAGTCTCCCAACTTGGAAAAAATCAATTCATGTTTATAAATGTCTACTATCAAAGTCTGGAGCCTGCCCTTTGTGAGAAAAATAAAAGTTTTATTTCATATATATGTCTCAAAGTTCTAAGGACTCTAACTAGACACCTTCAAGCACATTAGCACTACATACCTTGGGAATCCTGGGCCCACTGGGGTAGGCCAGGCATTGATGGGTTACAACAAAAACAGTAGCCGGCATTTACTGAGCACCTACTGGGTGCTCACTATTTTACTAGGCTTCCTCCCAACAGCTCTGAGAGTCCAGAGCTTACTGTTATCTCCGCCTTGCATATGAGGAAACAAAGTTTAGTCAGGTGAGGAACCTGGGCAAGGTGAACACAGATTTAAAAAAAAAACCAGGGCGTTGGAAGGAAGTCTCTTCTCAGTGCCCAAACTCAAGTGAACTACTCACTATGCCACACTGCCTTCCTGTGACTATGAGAGCTGTGCCCCTCCCCAACTCCTGATAGGGAGAGATGGGGGAGGACGCCAGGGCTTCCTTTTAGCAGCTCCTTAAGCATCAAAAATTCTGTCTTCTGTCCAACCAGCCTGAAGGGAGCAAAACAATTAGAAAAGGCAGACAGCACAAGAAATAATAGTACCTTTGCTTATGGTCACTATTTCTGGAAGAGGAAGTCCTGGGTACAACAGCAAGAGCTAAGAGCACTTGGTCAAAAGTTCTGGGCTGAGGACACCAAGTTGGAAAGGAGTGAAGGAGTGAGGGTGGATATAGGAGTTAGAGAAGGGAGTGGCAAATGAATACAATCAAAATACATTATATTGTAGGACACTCAATTAAATAAAATCCTAGTTTTTAGAGTAACATTTAAGTGCTAAGCAACAACAGCAAAAACCAGGCCTGTAACACACCCTCTTCCACTTAGGGACACAGATCTGGAGAGCCTGCTTGTCCTTTCTAAATCTCACCACTTTCCACGTAGAGTGGGACTGACAATTTCCTGCCTTATTGGATCAAGAACAGAAGTAAGCGAGGAAATATAAACCATTCCCATGCTTGGGTGGGGGCTGGGTATCATCATGAAGGGGGACTGTAATAAGCACTCAGTCCCAGCATTGTTCCTACCTCACAGAACTTCTGAGCACACAAAGGGAGCCATACAAGGAAGTCCATCACAGTTCTGTTGCGGGTAGTAAGAAGATGGATTACAGATGTAAAACCTACCGCATGGACATGGCAGTCACACACGTGTAGAGGTCAGAGGACAACCTCAGATGTCAGCCCTCACCTGCTACCTTGTTTGAGTGTCTCTCTTGTTCATTACTGCATACACCAGGCTAGTTAGCCCAACTGTTTCTGGCAATTCTCCCGTCTCCACTTCCCGTCTCCCTGGGATTACAGATGTGTACTCTATTGCATCTGGTTTACCTGGATTCTGAGAATGTAAACCCAGATTGTCAGTCTTGTTTTTAAGAGTTAATTTTATTATTTGTAATTATGTATATGTGTCTGTGTGTGTAGCGTATGCACACGAGTGTAGGTGTCCCCAGGGGCCAGAGGTGGGTTGGATCCCTTGGAGTTGGGTTTACAGGCAGTTGTGAGCCACCCACCATGGATGCTGGGAACCAGACTGCGGTCCTCTGTGAGAACCACTGAACCATGTGTCCAGCAGCAGGTCACCAGTCATATGTTACAAGCATTTTACCTGTGAGCCATCTCCCCAGCTCAGCTCTGTCCATTGTTCTGTGAGGGGTAAAGCAGTCATGTCAGAGTCTTTCCATCTTACTCTGGGTATAAGCCGAAGTCTGCATTTGCAACAGTCCAGGCAGTTATAGGGGTGCACACCTTTAATCCCAGAACTCCAGAGGCAGAGGCAAGTGCATCTCGGTGAGTTTGAGGCCGACCTAATCTACATAGTGAGTTCCAGGCCAGCCAGGGCTACAAAGTAAGAACCTGACTCAAAACCAAAGAAACAAAGAAAGAAGACAATCTGTATGATCTGTGCATCAGTGTGGTGTCCTCAGCACCTGCAGAGTGTGTGTGTGTGTGTGTGTGTGTGTGTGTGGTGTCCTCAGCACCGGCAGAGTGTGTGTGTGTGTGTGTGTGTGTGTGTGTGTGTGTGTGTGTGAGTGTGGTGTCCTCAGCACCTGCAGTGTGTGTGTGTGTGTGTGTGTGTGTGTGTGTGTGTGTGTCAGTGCGGTGTTCTCAGCACCTGCAGTGTGCCTGACATGGGACAGGCACTTCAGATTTATTGAGTGGATGATCGTGACTAAACGGATATAAAGCGTATAGGTTTGGGACACTCTCACCAAATACACTAAAGCAGTTGTATCTAGCAAGGAGAAAAAACGAGAATGTAGGTAAGAGCTGAAAGAGGAAACAAACAAACATTTTACTGGGCCTTTTGTGAACTGACCCCAGAGTGAGGTGACCTGGGCTTGGTGACATACTTGGTTCTGTGCCTTGAGCTGCAGTGGAGAATTCTGTCTCCCTCTGCTCCCCAATTTAGGGTGGTCCTTACACCACACTTTTTCTAGAGATTAGTGAAAGTAGACCTATAAGGTAATGAACCACACACACAGGAATTAAATATCTCCCCCCCCCCGCCCAAGACAGCATTTCTCTGTGTAGCCGTGGCTGTCTTCGAACCAGCTCTGTGATCAGACTGTCCTCAAACTCATAGAGATCCTCCTCCCTCTGCCTCCTGAGTGCTTCTAAATACCATCTTTATGACTCAGGCAAATGGAGCAAGCAGCAACCAGACAGATGGACGGCTGGAAAGCTGCCATGTGACAGGAACCCCAAGAAAGTTTCATTGTTGCACATGCGAAGGGCAAGCCTTCCGCAAAGGCAGTTCTCAGAGCATCCCTCCTTGTGCAACAGCCCACAATTATCTTCATGGTCCATCCTCAGTCTGGAGTCCAGAGCTCAGCTCTCAAAGGATCTCTTCAGTTCTGCCTCCCCCATCCCTGAAACCCATGGCCTCCTTTCTAACTCAGCCCTATGAGCCTGCAACTCTGTGCCTCACATTCTGGCTCACCCTCACCTTTGACCTGTACAAGTTCCTTGACCTATGAGGAAGGCCGTCCTCTTTCCTCCCTGTCTAATCTTGATCCTCCAGCATGTCTTAGCCGTCCCAAGCCTGGCAGACTGACTCTCCAACCTTCATCTCCATCATCCCCCCGCCTCCCCCCCCCTCACTTACAGCCCCAGAGCTCAGGACTTTCTGTGTAGTGTGATCTGGACGGATCCCTTAACTCCCTTCAGTCTAAAAGCTTCCAGGGGGCAGGGCCAGGATCCCTAAACCTCCTCCTGCTTCTGAATGTCACACTCCCTCTGCCAACCCTAACTATCCATGAGGAACTATTCACGAATGCCAAACAACCAAAAGAGACATTCAGGACAGAGAAAATAATACACAGATCTGTGGGTCGATGACTCTGTCTTAGGATTCCTCGAAGCAGGATTTTCTTTCCAGAGAAAGGAACGGACAGAAGTGGAAACAAGAGACTAAAACATGCAGTCTTCTATTTAAAGATCACTTCTTGAGGACTTTGCCTAATGAGAGCCCTGGGTCTGTGAATCTCAGTTTAATTAGAAAACAGTCTCTCCCCAAGGAGGTGCTTGGCGCAGAAGAGGTGCTTGAAACAACGCCACGAAAGGCCTGACAACCCTCGTGTGAATCCCATAATGCCTTTGGCTCCTTCCCTTCTGCCTGCTCCCTGTGTTTCTCCCATCTCTGAGCTCTTTCCAAACTCTAAAACAGAAGTTCCATCCCAAGGAGCCAAGAAGAGCTGAAGTCAAATCCAACAATCCACCCACTAAATTGCAGGCTGGCCTGCTTTCCCAGCCAACCCCGCCCATTCTCCTTGGTCCTGAAGGTCAGGCTTCTTCCTTCTGTCCTTAAGGAGAGCACTGCCCTCATCCTGGATCTTTCCGAAACACTTTTCCATGAAGTAAGTCTCACTGATTCCCCAAGTCTGACCTCATAGATCCTGCAGAACAGCTTCAAATACAGACTGGATGCAAGTGGCTTAGCTGGAAGTTTGGTAAGGTCTTGGCAGAAGCCTGGTGGAAGTATTAAATCCTTTTCAGCTCTCAAAGCTTCAGATAAATGGACTCAACATGGCACCTCCCGAGGTGTATCCCTTTGTGTGAAGTACAGCTTCTGTCCCTACCCAAAAAGTATAAGCTCTCCCCTCTTTGTGATTTCCAAAAGATAAAAATCCTGGTGCCAATCAAACCAGGGTTTCCCAAGAAAACGTGTCTGGGTATGTGAGCTTCCCTAGAGTTTCCAACATTCTGGTCCGAGCCCCTGCTAACAATGGAAGAGGACAGTCAGACAGTCAGAGATCTGACACAGAAGAGCTGACAATGCCTGTAGAGGCGTGGAGGGAGACCTGCAATCCCAGCACTGAGCGGGCTGCAGCAGGAACGTCATATATCCTAGCTCAGCCTAGATCACACAGTAAGTCTACGGTCAGCTTGGGTTGCAGAATCTCAGTGGTAATGCTAACCATGGGCTAGAGAGATGGTTCAGCAGTTTAAGATTGCATACTGTTCTTGCAGAAGTCCAGAGTTCAATTCCCAGCATGCACATCAGGTAGTTCACAACCACCCATAACTCCACTTCCGTAAGATCCAATGCCTGTGGCCTCTATGAGCATTGGTACTCACATACACATATATACAATTAGAAATAAAATGAAATCTTTTTAAAATTATTACTCCCAAAATAATTGTGCTATATCTACAAGTTGGCTATAGAATTCAATTCAAAGCACATTTGGAAAGGTAGGGTGCAACTGCCATCATGGGGACTGGCTGCGGTGTGTATCCTAGGTCTGGAAGTCACAAATAAAAACTGGAAGCTTTCAGGTTTTGCTATGTGTGCCTTTTTTTGAGTCTGTGTCTAGTCACAGCCATTCATTCGCTCATCCAACAAATATTTACTGGTCCCCAGCTACTCAGCACTGGGATGCTGCTATGAGAACACAGAGAAAGATTCCTCCACCCCAGTGACTTAAATCTCCACAACAGAAGCAGATCATAAACAAATGAGCTTGTATCCTGTTTAGGACCATGACCTGTGAGGCGCAGAAGACAGTCACAGAGGTTACTGTGTTGTGGCTAAGTAAGAGTTACAGTTTCAAATGTTTGCCCGGGCTCAGGAACCATGAAAACAGAACAATCAGCATGCTTGCTGTCTAAGTTGGCAACCGGTTCTCTCTCTCCCTCTCTCTCTCTCTCTCTCTCTCTCTCTCACACACACACACACACACTAAAATTTAAATAAAATTAGTAGTCCAGCCTGGTGTGGTGCCACATACTAATATTAGAGGTTTAAAGAAGTCTTCACTGAGAAGATGGCATTTCACCAACAGTCAGAACAGTCGAGGGAGTCACCAATGACACAGACCTCTGAGGAGCAAAGACCCTGGCCATCTTTGTGTGTTCTCCTTATGCTTGTAACACTTCATTTTGACTTGCTGTGAAACAAGCATGGTACTAAGTATAGTCACACTGTCGTTCAACAATTACCAGCATCCCTAGCCAGAATTTTTTTTTCATCTTTCCCAACTTGGTACCCACTAAATACTAATTTCCCATTCTCTCCTCCTCCAGCCCTCGGGAAGAAAATCATTTTTTCCTGTTTTTGTGGATTTGACTGTTGCAAGGACATCAGATAAACAAAATCATACAGTGTTTATTGTTTTGTTCCTAGTTTGCTTCCCCTTAGGATAATGTCAAGGGTCATCCACATTGTAGCAAGTGTCTGAATTCCCTTCCTTTTAAAGGCTGGATAATATTTCACTATACAGAGAGACCACATTTTGTTTATCCACTTATCCACTGTCAGGCATGTGCATTCTTCTGCCCTTTTGCTACTATGAATGATGTTTTAGGAGCACTGGATACATGTATCTTTTCCAGCCCTATGTTTCCTTCTGGCTATCCGCCCAGAAGGGGAATTCACGTGGCAACCCTATGTCTAACTTTTTCAGGAATCACCATGCTGTTTCCCACAGTGGCTATACATTTTGCATTTCACCAACAGTACAAGGGTTTCAATTTCTCTACATTCTCACAGATACTTGCTATTTTCCGTTGTTTTAATAATAGACATTTTATTCAGGGCTGGCACAGAATGAGAAAGAGAAGGAAATAAGATTAAGACAGAGAGAAATCAGGAGGCCGAATCACTCAAATGAGGCATTCAAGTCCCATGAGGATCAGGACCTCTGTTCTGAACAGCCGAGAAACCTCCATAGGAACCACCATAGAGTGATAGGTTCATATGTTGGCTTTTTATGCTCTTTGAACTAAATATCTGGTTCTCAGGCTAAGAACAAAGGATTTGAAACCTCAGTGCTGTGGAGCTCTCTCAAATGTACAGGATTCTAACAATACAGTAAAAGCAAAATTAGCTGAGGCAGGTCTTCTACCCATCCCTTCTCTAGACACCAAAGTGGAAAGGGCCCACCCCAGCACAGGGACTCACCGACCACCACACCCCAGCACAGGGACTCACTGATGGACAGCTTTTATTCAGGTTGTTCACTTATGATGTTTAGCCACAATCCAATCACTTAAAAAGCAAGCGGAAGTCATCATTGAATCATCCCCTGGTTTTGGATTATCCCTCTTATTATTGTGGATGACCAAGAGCTGGTACAGAGACAAAGGCTGTTTCCCCTACCCCGCCCCAAATTGGTGAAATTAAGGACTACACAGATGTGGGGGATCAGACTTTTGGGACAGGGCTGAAGCACTGTGACTCAAACACTCACAAACCTTATGAAATTAAACAGATGAATTTGGTCCCAAGCCCCAGATGCTTCAGGAAGGACTGTCAGATCTGCCTGAGACGATCAGAGCTGGGGAGAGAAAGGGCCCCAAAGGGAAGCCTGAAAACACATTTCTGAGCGGCAGAGAGTACCTCTCACCACCTCGCATCCCCCAGGCGACAAGGGTGAAAGCTTCTACATCAAAATGAGAAGTCCAAGGAGTTATAGATTTTTCTCAACAATAAATAATCTGAAGAGAATGGCTGCCCAAGCACCGTTTATAAACATTAGAGAATACACACTGTGTGTGTTGGTAGGAGGGGAAGGAGAGTAGAGAGGAGAGAATTATGGAATTATCCCCTCTGGGAAAGGAGGAAGGACAAAAATCAATTTTCACTATGGCATTCTTAGGATTCAAATGGGGGCTAGGGAAGGGAAGTATGGAAAAATCTAGAAACCTAAATAACTAATCTCTCTCAGCAAGAAAACAGATCATGTATTCCCAGGACTGCTATACTGTGTTCTCTCCATCAGAGGACCACCTGATTCATCTTCCTGTCTCTCTACAGGGTACCACCTAGGATGAAGGGACATCCCACACCACCAGGTCATGGCCTCACCCTCTCTCTACTGCAGTCTCATTGAAGGATTGGGTACCTTTTTGATCCAAAGATTTATAATAAAAACTGGATCAGGATAAAAGAGAAAGCTGTTCTTCTCAGGTAGAAAATTAACATGCCCTATTTGATAAGGTCCGAGTCATTCATTCTCTTATCCATTCATTCAATAAATATTAACTACCTACAGAAATGCATAAAACAAAACAGGGAAGGCAAACCCTGCCTTTTAAAATGTTCTGATGAATATCCCAAAATGTTTAACTTGAATTTAATGTTGTAAAAAAATCAGTCAAACTCAAACTAGCTTTCTTCAAACAACCAGCCTGTACTCTTCAAAGCTGTGCATGTCGTGAACAGCAGGCTGAGGAGCCAGTTCAGACTGAAGGTGAATGAAGAAACAGAACAGTAAAATGTGGTGTGGAACCTTGGGTTGAGTCTGTGCTGGGGAGAGACATCTTACTATGAAAAACAAGCTGCTGAACAACTATCAGCATTTGAACATGGACTGTAAAACATACACACAGATAGAGAGAGAGCAAGCATATAAATGTGTCTATAACTGGTCAATGCTGTTGAAAGATAAATGGGAATTATTAAGAATACTAACCCAGCAAGTTTTCTGTAGGGTTGGTATTCTTTAAACTAAAAGGAAAACAAGTGTACTCCAATAGGAAAGTTGACTGGAAAATCCCCTCACATGACCATTATAAACAAGCTCACCTTCATGGGGTAGGGGTTGAGGTGGGTGAAATCCACCCAGAATGATCAATTAGGAACTTTAGATCAGAGAAGTGGGTGGGCTGAGAAACTCCTTTGTCTTTGATTTACAACCCCAATTGTCAACAGGTAAAAATGCCTGGAAAGAAACCACAACCTTGGCTCCAGTTAATATGGTTATTAAAAGTTCATGCTGTTATTGTCATTTTGTAGGACTAGCACAAATTAATAAATCAGGGCCCTGGGCTTGAACGCTAAGCAGTAAGGGGGACGAAAGCAGAGAAAACTATCTGACAAACAGAGGTACCAAGTATGTATTCAAGAATTAAGGATGCAACAGGGAACAGTACTTTCGGAGCTACAAACCGTATGCATATATCATTTATTACACCAGCATAACAGTTGTGTTAGTCTGTTTTCTGTCGCTCATAAGAAGATGTCTGAGGTGGATAACTATATAAAAAGAAGGTGTACTCAGCTCACAGTTCTCCAAGTCTGAACAGCATGCTGCTGCCTCTCCTGCTGGCTGAGTCCCAGTGTGGTGTGGGGCAACACATAACAAGAGATACAAAACGTGTGTATCTTCTGTGTTCTCTCTCTCTCTCTCTCTCTCTCAGAAAACTATCCATATTCAAGCATGAAGGGCTACCATGTTGGCCATTTCCAGTCACAGTCCAGAGACCCCATTTCTGAGCACCTAAGTTCACATCTTTTTTTTTCTTCCCATAGAGTTTGGAACAATCTTGCTATATTACATATGTTGGTCTCAAATTCATAATCCTCCTATCTCAGACTCCTGAGTAAGTGCAACTGGGATTATAGTTGTATGACATCATGCCTGTCTTCCGCATCCACCGTCTCTTTTATTTCTTTTATGTGTATGTGTGTATGAGGTATACATGCACATGTAAGTATGGGTGTGCACACCTCTGTGTGCAAGTGGAGCCAAAGGAAGAAAGGTATCCTGCTCTTTCACGATCTTAGTCCTCAGAAACAGGGTCTCTCATGGACCTATAGGTAGTCTGGCAGCCAGTGAGCCCCAGTGACCTCTCTCTGCCCTCTGCACTGGGATTATTGACATGAACTGCACCTGATTTTTTTGCTGTTATGTTGGGGATTTAAACTTAGAGTCTTACGCTTGTGCACTAAGCGCTCTTACCTGCTGAGCTCTCTCCAGTCCCATTTTCCATCTTCTTAACAACTCAGAATACAAATTAAATTTCAATACATGAACCAAGTGTGGTAAGTACATCTGCCATCTCAAAATTTAAGAGGTAAAAGCAGGAGGATCAGGAGTTCAAGACCAGCCTGGACTACATGTTAAATTCAAGGCCAGCCTAGACTACAAGAGACTCTGTTTCAAAAACACAAAGGCCAGTTCAATACATTTCAATACATAAACTCTTGAGGGAAGCATATACAAATCATATGCAGTTCTTAGCAATGACTCAATAGACATTATTGTTATTCTTATTATTCCATTGTGGAATGGAGTAAGAAGGGTTAAATTGACTTCTTCAGTAAAAAAAAAAAATAGTTTGACTCTGAACCCCTCCTCTTTCTTGTGACTATGAGAGCCCAATCATGGGTCTCGATCTTGTTTTAATTTACCTATTTTTATTAAAGCCCTCTAAGCTTCTTGGACAAGGTGATAAGCTTGTTTCCTTGAAATATGAAGAGGGGACAGGTTCTCCGTGACTCTGAAGCCCATATTCTTTCTATTTCAGCACCCTTCCTCCACAGATAATAAGGATGCTCTGGACAGAGCATAGTGGTGGCCCCTGTAACCCAGCAGGAAGAGCATCCTCGACTCCATAGGAAGTTCCAGGCCGGTCTGAGTTACATGGGACCCTGTCTCAAACTGAAAAAGGAGGTGGAAGAGGAAGGGGGTAAGGTGGCAATAGTTCAAGGACAAGGCAATTACAGGAACAACACCTGTCAAAGTCTTTTCTTTCCTTCCAAATAGCTGGATACCAGAGACGGAAAGTCCCATGTAAACCATTTTTTGCTGAATCAATCTGATACCCAAAAGTCTCCAGACAGTGTCAAGAAAGGAGACCCCAAAGGCTCCCCCATAGCTTCTCCGGTAGCTCCCACATAGGATTTTAATTCTAAGCCTTCCCCACAACTTCATCATACCCCTCTGCTTACAGGTTAGTACATATAGTAACACATATCTAGACGCAAAATGTAAGTAACCCTCCTAAGACTTCACCCATCTATTCCAAATCATCTAACTTCACTGTCTTATTCTTGAGAAGGGAGAAAGTCTCCCATTCAGATTAAGAAATGCTACAGGAAGGAGTAGAACCTCCACTTTCATTGGCCAAAGGAAGATGAAGTAATGAGAAGGCATTTCAGAAAAATGGTGGCCCCACAACAGGAAAAAAAAATAGTTGTAATTTCTCTGACAACCCAAATACCTCTAGATTTGGCTTCCCCAAACATCAGCAGTCACCCAAGGCTTCCAGATGCTGCCGGCACACACGGTTAACAAACATCTGCCACAAAGAATGGCCCCAACTGGGACAAAGGCAAGGAGGAAGGCAGACGGTGCCAATTTAATGAGGATGGTTTAACAAAACATCTTTTAAGCTTCCTAATTCAGTTGGCCATTTGCTCCTCAGAACTGTCAATCAGGAGCAGATGGGGGAGGGATGTTTACTAGAGAGACACAGACTTTCCCTAGACCCAGAAGAGCACAGTACCCATGCCCAGTCACCCTGTTCCAGAGTTAAGGATGGATGGTGAGGCTGGGGAGTGAAGGCTGAGCTACAGCACCCTGGTTTGATTGTACTTGACAGAAACCCCAATTAAAGGATGTCAATCAGACCCACTGTGGCTCAATCCTGTGTTCAGCCTTGGTCTCACAACACCTAGAATATTCTTAGTGTGTCTTAATCTTTCGTGAAAATGAACAGAAGAGCCAACGAGCATCCGGCACCAACCCTGACCTCTGGGGCTCCTCTGAATGTCAGCTGGAATAATGAGTATTTTGAACATGTGACTAAAACAGGAAGAGTTACAGAGAAGATAAAAATTCATCTTTCCATTTGAAAAAAAAAAAGAAGAAAGTCCCAGATTCCCAAAGACAAGAAGAATAACAACCTGTAAGGACCCTGGTTGTGTTCAGGGACATGGCATGTCTATCTAGAGTTAACTAAAGGACTCCGGTTGTGTTCAGGGACATGGTGTGACAATCTAGAATATACTAAAGGACCCTTGTTGCATTCAGGGACACGGGGTGACAATTTAGAATAAGCTAAAGGCATCATTGATTTCAGATACTTAAGGATCACTGACCTATTCCTACACTCAATCCAGTTCTCATGACTTTCTTCAACCAGAAGTCTTTGGGTGGGGGGAGGGGTCCTACAGCTTGTAGATGCAGCATATCTAAGGACAGCCTCCTGCCATAGCTCTTGAGCTACTGTCCTGGCCTCCAAAATGGATTATTCAAAACAATGCAATCCACTCAGATTCACCCTAGCAGCCTTCAGAACACTGCATTCCCAGAAGCAGCTTTCAGCCCTAAGTCTTCCTCTCGCAGGCTGCTGGGTGCGTTGCAGCAGATAACTGAAGTGTGAGTGCCCTCTACCCTCCTTCTGGAAAACGACACTTTCCTCAGAGCTATCAAAATCTCACACACACACACACACACACACACACACACACACACACACACACACAAACACACGCATGCATGCACACACGCACGCACACACAAACACACACACACACACACACAAGCACATACGCACACGCACACATACACACACACACCCTACCCAGATCTACAACTTCGATTTCTTGCACTGCTTTACTTAATTTGGAAGATAAGTCCGTAATGCCTTGGTATTATTCCATGTGATATGAATGTGTGTGTTACAGAAAGGGGAGGACAAGAGGCTGGGAATACAGCCTCTTTCTGTCACAAGACCTGGGACTCACAGAGGTGGGGAGACAGAAAGGGAAGAAGTGAGAGGAAGATGGAGAAGGAGGAAGAGAATGAAAACATAAAAGCGTGGTCTATAATCAGCACTGGTTATTGATTGGTTAGAATTGGATTTTACTTCTCTTGGCAGGATGGAGAGAATCCATGAACTGCTCCCCTTTTATAAGTTCCCCACAAGGAGAATTTTATGTATTTGCAACTATTTTTGCTGTGCAGCATGCAAATAAGCTCACAGATGGATTCTGATTAACTCGAGTTGAATTAAAAGACAGGAACTGGATGATTCCTATAGGATTTGTGATTTCTTCAAGTGGATTGCACTAAAAGTTTCTAAGTGATAAGACCTGGATTCAGACTACTAAAAATCATATTTTAAATTCATGACTTCTGGGTTTGATCTCAAGCACTGAAAAAATCAGATTTCAACTAAGTATTAAACAGTGGCAAATTAGAAAAAATTTTTAAAACTTTATTTAACTTTATTTCATGCACCAATGTATAACGATGTCAGATTCTCTAGAACCGCTGCGAGCTGCCATGTGGGTGCTGGGACTTGAACCCTGGTCCTCTGGAGCCAGTGCTCTTAACCACTGAGCCATCTCACCAGCCCGCAAATTAGAAAATTTAAGCACCAAAAAAAACCTATTTTTCCAAAGAATTTAAATGAAATCAAAATCCCTCCCCCCTCCAAAAAATTACTACCACCATCATCACTACCAAATTACCATTTACCTGTTTATACAGAAGACAAATAGCAAAGAATAGAGACTTCCTCTCCTGTGGGTATTTTACTACCCTCAAAATAAGGGAAAGATGCAAACCACAGGTTGGAAAGCTTGATTGTAGTTAAAAGTGAACAGTGACGCAGTTGGTGATGTCACAGTTGATAGAAGAAGTGAACAGTGATGCAGTTGGTGATGTCACAGTTGATAGAAGAAGTGAACAGTGAGGCAGTTGGTGACATCATGGTTGACAAAAGAATTCTAGCAGGCACTTCATTTCCTTGAGTTGGCCAATTAATGAGTATATCCCGCCCCTCAGGTCAGCTGAGAAAACAGTTGGGAAAGGGAGAAAATGCCCCATCTGTGCATTTTATCTGTGTCCTCAGCAAACATTGTCAAAGTGGCCAACCAGACCTCACAGGCTTTCCTTCCCTCCTTGGTGGCCACCCAATGCAAAAAAAAAAAAAAAAAAAAAAAAAAAAACCACATATTAAACAAACAAAACAAAACCCTCCACACATGTTCTAAGCCAGTAAAACAGCTCTCCCAATAATCACAAAGATCCACTTAAACATTTGCTACAGATAAAATACAGATCTAGATTCTAAAATACAGGAAGTCTAAGTCCTGAGCTGTGCGGAGGAAGAAAGCAAGCCTGTTTTAGTAGTAGCTGTTACCTGTCTCTGGGGAAAGAAGTAAGACCCAAATGGCCCCCTGAAGGTTGAGAAGAAAGTCAAAGCGGCAAGTTCAGCTTACACTGAGGGAGATAAATATTCACGCTTTCTTCCCAGGAGTCCTGGAGAATGACCCCACCAAAATGACTGCTTACCAGGCTTTTCTCCGCCCCGTGAACTTCTCGCTGCATTCTGCTGCAATGTTCCTTCAGAGAGTGCTTGCTCTCCCTATCTAAAATAAAACTCCTCTGGGTGAAAGCTGTTCCGTGCTCTTGTGGTGAAGCTGGAAATCATAATTCTGCAAGTGAACAGTACTAGCTGTAACCAAGTCCCCAACATGAAGGCTGCGGCAGTGCTGGGGCAGAAGCACAGCCCCTTCCTCAGCTCATGCGCCCACTGGTCACCCTAGCACCACACTAACCCCAAGGTCATGGAAACCCACGACAAGTAGGTCAAAACACCCACACCAAATACCACCAAAATCATACTGACAGAGTGTATTCGGATGTAAACCAAACCAAATAAACAAACCAAAATAGGTTTGCTTTCTTCCTCCATGTACAGTCCCTGCTCTGGGCAGACACTACAGGGATTTCACTATGGGTAAAGCATCAGGCATCCAGAGCTTCACCAAAGAACATGGATTCTCCACACTACCTAGTGTATTCTACAGTGGTTGTGACCTAGCTGGTTATTTCTGAGACCCTTGGGGACAACTTCAGGACAGTCCAATCTGAAGTCCTTCACATGTGATTTGACAACATTAGGAGAGCCAGTGACAGCCAGAATCTAATCTTGGAGGGAAAATATCAGTACTAGGGATTGAGTCCTATCCAAGGTTAGCACTCTACCGCTGAACTATCTCCTAGCTGAGTATCTCATTAAGATACCCAGGCTGGCCTTGAACTCACCCTTGTCTCTTAAGCAAGCTTTGAATTTGTGATCCTCTTGATTTAGTCCCCTGAATATCTGGGATCAAAGTCCTGCAGTATCAGGTCAGCTCCAAGTCTAGAAATTCTCAGCATTTTATCACAAATAAACAAACAAAAAAGATGGTCAACTTGGCTAATCAAAATAGACTGGAATTCTGCTTTTGAGGTCTCTGGAAAACAGGTGGCCTATGGGGAAGACAAGAGAGAGAGAGAGAGAGAGAGAGAGAGAGAGAGAGAGAGAGAGAGAGAGAGAGAGATGGAGAAAGCCAGGAAGCGTGTAATGGACGAAGGGGTTAGAAAAGGGATGTCAAAGGACAAATGGATTTCTTCTCTTTTCCTCCCATGGTTTTCTACTCTCCCCTTTTCTCAGCTCAGCTTTTTATCAACTCAGAACTCCTTAGAAAACAATTCGGTGGAAAACAGTGGGAAGCGTTCGTTTGCCTCCTGCAGCTCCAGCTCAAGAGAGATCTGCAAACAAGGAGCTCTGAGCCACACTCCTTTTTTTTTTTCCTGAGAAGACTTGCTAAATAAATTTTATTTATTCCCACCAATTTCCTTATTTCCTTCTAAGCACAGACTATAGAAATTCATCCATCAGTCCTGTCTGTCATTATATCTTGTGGTCTGTTTCTAGACTAGCAGTTGTAAATGGTCAAACCTACAGCCTCCTCCCCCATGAACCTCCTCCCAAAAGCCATGACAACACACTGCTATAGGTGGTTGAGAAAATGTCAGCTTTCTCTCTGGCTGTCTTCCTTCACACCATGGCACGTCATTGGGTGTCCCAATGTCTGTAGCAGGCTCTTTCTCTTTACCCCCCTCCATGGTCCTATATAGCTTCTTCACACCTGTCCATCTTCACAGGAAAGCATTTTGTGGTGTGAAAAACCCTGGATCACATGAATCAAACAAAGGTTGGATTATACCTCAAATTTCTGAGTTCTTATCCAAATACAATCACTATGTCTTCGGTCAAGACTCAATTACCTTCTCGTAGCTCACGCCTCCCAGTGTACAAAGGGCCTCTAGCACCTTACTTCCTAGGGGTATATTCAATATAACTCCTTATCTCCGTTCTCTAGTTCTGTCTAACCTCTGACCTACTCATGAGTTCTGTGATACTAAAAGAAAAACCATCAACTTTGGGGGGTTAACAGAAAGAATGAAATTAAGGGAGTGGAGAGATGGCTTCTGGTCAGTGCTTGCTGACATCATCAGTTCCCAACACCCACATTTAGGTGACTCACAACCACCTGTAACTCCAGTCTAGAGATCTGACACCCTCTTCTGGCCACCACGTGCACAGATGCATTTTAAAAATAAATGTTTTTTTTTTTTAAGAACAGCCTTCAAAGATCATTTTTATTAAAGGAAATTAGGATTTCTCCATGATTTTGCTAAAGTTAGGGGTTAAAAGTAATCTTCGGAGACAAACACTTCATGTTACCTGGCAATGAAGAAAACTTGGCTGAAAGTGGCTGGAGCCAGCCTGGAGCAGGTGTTATGCAGGGGTGGTTGTTTTTGCTGAACTTGTGGATGGAGGTGTTGCTCAAAGAGTACATGTGTGTGAAGAGGAGAAACACTTAAGACCTCAAGGGCCTTAGAAAGAATTTCAAGTATATCCTGTAGTAACAGCAAACTTCCTCTTGGAGATGCAGGTTCTTCTCAAAACCTTCATCAACAAAGGATGTACTTATTACATGTGTAAAACTGCTAGTGCTGAGAGAATAGAGGTTTTATTCAAAATTCGAGGTTTACTTGGCCCTGACTTACTCAAGACATACTTAGAACCTAAGGCAAGACTTCAGAGTGCACTTCGTTTTACTGAGTTCATTTCCTTTATTAGACTAGCTCATGTGCTTGAGTGTTGTTTTGCCTACATGTATGTGTCCCACACGCATGTGTTTGAGTGTTGTTTTGCCTACATGTATATATGTGTCCCACACGCATGCCTGGTGTTCACGAAAACCAGAAGAGAGCATCAGATCCCATGGAACTGGAGCTGCAGACGGCTGTGAGCCACTGTGTACAGGCTGGGAACCAAACCCAGGTCCTCTGCAAGAGCAAAATGTGCCCCCGGCCACTGAACCATCTCTCTAGAAACCACCAGGCAGTCACACGCTGGTGGAACTTGGTAATATTTCTTCCAAAAACTTTACTAGATGGGCCCCGCCTCCTCAGCAAACAAGAAGAGCGAGGTTTCCTC
Source organism: Ondatra zibethicus (assembly GCA_004026605.1). Classification (NCBI taxonomy): domain Eukaryota; kingdom Metazoa; phylum Chordata; class Mammalia; order Rodentia; family Cricetidae; genus Ondatra; species Ondatra zibethicus. Next base: position 95,039 of record PVIU01000780.1, on the reverse strand, counting down.
CAGAAGCTCTCAGGCTCTGCAGACCTCAAGGTCACCTCCCGCCACTGTGAACAACAGCCTTGCCAAGCTGACCCTTTGCAAAGTCCGCCTCAGCTCAACGTGAGACAGGTTTGATACTCTCAAGTGAGAAGAGGTGACCAAAGACAAAATGGCAAGAAATCCAAGTAGGAAAATTCAGAGAACATTTCTAATCATGTCACATTCTGGGTCCTGCATGAAAAACAAGATGAAAACACAAAATCTACACCCAGCTAAAGGGGAAAGACCAAGAATAAGGACATGGATGGAAGAGCTGGAAACGATGCTGGAGGAGGGCTAAGGACATACCTCCCCTTCTATCTTCCTGGGACCAGTTAGGCTACAGAGTCTCCTGACTCTTAGTAGAAAGGAATGTAGTTCCCAAAACTACTGAGTTCTGAGCAAATGGAAGACTCTCCCCAGGTCTACAGACCTCTGGTCTGTATCCCCAACCCAGAGTTCTGCCATGGAGCCATGGAATCCTCTCCTTCTATCAGCCCTGCAGGCCCAGCCTCCTCCTCTCTACAGCAGTTACAGCAGGGACTCCAGGACCACAGGATGTCACTCATTCATCCATGGTCTTTCTATGTGGGATAAGAAATAGCTGAGGAGGGAAATGCTAGGTTGAGTTTGTGGACAGAGGTGTGTCTTTTGAGGTGTGCATTTGGGGAAGGAAGGTGGCACAGCCTAGAATCCAGAAGGACAGCTTGGGTAGGCAGAGGGAACAGGGCTTGGACCCAGCTTGTGTGTGATGGTGGAGGAGAAGCTTGCCTGGCGCTGAGTTAGAGACTGGCCAACTCAAAGTCTAGAAACAAGAAGATATTCCAGGGGAGTACCAGGAAAACCTGATTGGCTGGAAGGGAAAATGGAGGGGGTGGAGCTTTGCCTGTGACAATTTGCCAGCCAGTCCCAAATCCAGGCAAACTCCCTCTAGGGTTCTCTGAACAAGGAGAGAAGCACCTAGTCTTCTAACTGCTCCCACTAGCTTCCTTGACCACCACCATATCTCCGTGCCCACCATCACACCAGGTACAAAAATTCAGGGCAGGAGGTTTAGGTTCCTACCAAGGACTTCTAGACCATCACTGGGCATTCCCAGCATCCATTTGCAGAATACTCACCTACATTCACTGAGTGGAGCAGGAAATAAGAAAGTCCTTGCCAGGACAGCTTCCTGATCTGTACTCTGGAGACTTTCAAAAACATGGTTTCCAAAGGCCTGAAATGTGGGACTATAGGAAGGGATTGCCTCCCTCCAGAAACTTCCTTCAAATATGGGTGAGGTTGGGACCTGAGGGGTGAGATAGAGCTGACTTAGAGATTGGGGGCCCAGTGAACGAGCAATCTTGGAAACCATAGACTCAAGGCATCAAGATGGATACTGGACCTACAGCAAAGAGAATTTCCCCACAGCTCAGCTCCTCGAGTGAGGAACCTGATAAACCACACTGGCCCTACCCTAAGCTTCTCAGTTAGCTGTGGATCAAGGACATTGGCTGTGGATGAGGAGTCCAAGTGAACGGCCCCAGTTTGGACTGCAGAGCCCAAATTCTCAGAGGCAAAAGAACTAGGCAGGCATTGGAAGACGGTGTGAGAAAAGGGTGGTGGGGAGGAGCATCTGGGCATTTGATTTATGTCTGTTCCAACAACCCTAGGTTGTCTTCCCCTGCCTCAAGCTGGGATTTTCCCAGATGTGCACTGCTGGAGGGGAAGAAGGCGGCACAAGGGGAGGGTCTCTGTGTCCTTGCAGTCTGGGCCCAAGAGCAATCCTTTCCCTTTCTTCCTTGTGCTGTGCTGCCTGCTGGGTAAGGGTGGGAGGCTGGGGAAATGCCAGGGCTCCCAGATAATCACCAGGTAATGAAAAGAACTGGCCCAGGGCTGGGGGAATGCAGAGGAGGCAGAGTTAGGGCCATAAATCTCTCAGGGAGAAAGGGGGTACAGAACTAGGGGGATCTGACAACTGGAGCCCATCCAGGTGATTTCACATGAAGTATTTGGAGCTGCAGGGGTGGATGGAGAAAGATGCAAGGCGGGCAGGGGTGTGTGTGCTGAAATCAGGGGAAGCAGCTGAAAGAGACATAGGCAATAGAAGCAGAGATGGGGAGGGTAAGAGATGGGACAGTGATAGAGGACATGAAAAGGGACAGATAGGAGGGGATGCATATTCAGAGATGGAAAGGCATGTAAGGAAACTTAGGAAGATGTGAGAGAGAACCCCTTGGAGATTGGCAGGGAAGGCAGCTGTTGACAGGCATCACCCTGGAACACTAGAGCCCAAAATACGTAAAGTCAAAGACGACAGACAGACAGACCTGCCTGACAGAGATGAAGGTGAGGGAAGCAAAGAAGGAACAAAGAAAACAGGGCTGCAGTGAAGAGGGGGAGGGAAGCAGACAAAGGAGAGAAGGAGGAAGTATGCAGCAGGGGGGAGCGAGGCCAGGGAGGGGGATATATATTTTCTTTATGATCCTCTTCAATCTCACTCGGCTCACTGCGGAGTCTGTTCCCTCTCAGGTGCTGCTTGGTGGTGGATGTGCCCAGAAAGCTGATAGGGTGAAGCTGCTGCTGCAGCTGCCCCCAGGCTCACTCCCAGCACCAACCTGGGGGGGATCTGAGACCTCTGCCTGGATACGACCGACCGCCCACTCTGCCTCCCTCTCCCCAGATGCTGCAATTATGCAAGGCCTAAAACCCAGCTCTAAATTTCTCAAAGCTGACAGAGACTGGTACAACAAGGGCAAGGGGGTGTGTGACAGAAAGGAAAGAAGGACAGAGTCAAACAAGCAAGGGGACAAGATCTGGGAGTACTGGGGACAAACTTTGGTTAGAGACCACAGAGAGAAGCATGGGGAGGCAAGGACTGTGAGGAGAGCTGCAGGAACACCGTGCAAACAAGATGTCCCTTTGGAATGGACCTTCTGAGGAGTCATGGCCAATGCCTCCAGGAATAGGGCCCCAGAAGGATATATATATATGAAAGCCACAAAAAGAGAAAGCAAGGCCTAAACAGGGATCCAGAGGCCTGTGTGCAGGCATGAGTCTAAAGGCTGATGAAGTAAAAGACTGAGTGCCAAGTGAAATGCCTTTAATGCCAGCACTGGGGGAGGGGGATGTCGGCAGAGTTGGGGGACTGACGGACAGGCAGATCTTTGTGAGTTCAAAACCAGCCTGGTCTATGTATCTAGTTCCAGGACAGCCAGGCTACATAGAGAGACCCTGTCTTAAAAAACAAACAAACAGCCAAGAGCAAACCTAAGACTTACAGCCCCGTGAAGCTGTCTTTGCTCTGGGTTGTCTCCAAAATGAAGAAATAGGTGAGCTGCAAACGTAAGCTCACCCAGCCCTTCTCAAGGCCAAGAAAGACTCCAACAGGGCAGCATAAGACAAATTATCTCCCTCTTTCCCTCCTGGCTATGTTAAGGGATGGAGGCTGAATGGGCGATGGCCAATGACCAAGAAGTCTCCCAGCAACAGAAATAATTTTTTCCCAGCTGATTTGGGGCTCCAGAGCAAATTCAGAGGCTGCTGTGTGCAAGCCAACAATTGAGGCCCCACCTCTTCCTAATCCCTACCTCCAAAAGAGGCACGGTGGAAAACCACCAGGGGGCAGGATCAAGGGAACCAGAGGAAAGAAGAATCCGACCCCCAGAGTCTCTGGCAAAGTGTGTAATGCAGCACATCAGCTTGGGGACTTACACATCGCCCAGCCTGCTGACAGGCTAAAAGATCAGGTCTCTTCCCTATAAAATAGCTCCAGGTTTATTCCTTGTCAAGCCCTCAACTAGGAAAACTGCAATACCAAAAATGACCACTAGGGGGTTGCCCACCAACAGCCAGGCTTGCGAGATGAAGAAGGTGGTGACGCCAAGGAGACCGGAAGGCAATCGATCAGAGTCGCCCTGGCAACCGGGCTGAGCCGAGACAGACAGCACGTCGATAATGAAATCATCGTTAAATGACTTCAAGCCCTAATTAATAATCCAGGCCAACCGAGGCCATGCCTGACTGGGGTCGGAGGAGGGGATGTCATTGTTGGGGGAGCATTGGAAGCTTCTGGACAATTAATCAATTAATCCACTCACTCAATAATTGGCTCCTTTGTCCTCTGCCGTGACCCCCTCCCCCACCTCATCCAATTCTGACTGTAAAGTAGCTAACACAGTCCAAGGGCCACAGTGCCTACCTATTCCTTTCATCCCGACTCAACACACAAAAGGCTGTGCTAGGTCAGGTTTGCTTGCTCTTCCACAAAACCTGACAAAGAATGGCTATTTCAGGATCTGGATGGATCCTGAAATCCAGTAATCCAGACATCTCTGACTGGTCCTATTCCTTATCTCATTTCCTCCTACCTCCTCCTGGGAGAGAGAGGGGGAAGGAGGAGACAAGAGACAAAAAGAGAGAGAGAGAGAGAGAGAACCCAAGCTTGAAGAAAGGAACTAAACCACAAGTCCTGAGAGGAGAGTTAAATGCGGGCCACAACACCCTTATTTCTATGACCTTGGGCAGGCTGACCTGTCTCTGCCCTCAGTTTCCTCCTCTGAAACCTTCGAAGATGCGATTGTATTCTCTAATACTTTCTCCAGGATCAACTCCCAATCCTTCTCCGGGGTTTCCTTGCCTCGGGAAGGGAAGAGGGCATTGGAAAGAGTGCCAGGTTGTGTGCATTGCTGCTCCATTCTCCAAGGACTCAGGTGGAGCCCTGCAGAAGGAGAGATGGCATTAGTGTGCAAAGGGAAGACTCCCTACCCATCCCCCACTTGCCCAGACCTTCTGGCCCTTGCCACCCACCTTGCTTATTACTCTCCACAACCCCCAGCAGGAAATGAAAAAGGTACAGGAAATTGCACTTTAAATCCCCCCAGCTTTTGGCTTTCTCCACCCAACCAAGGATCAAGGGGAGCACCACCTTCAGAGACAGGCTTTCTGTCTGGAATTAGTAAGATACTTAGAAGGACCCCTTTCTCAAACAGCTAAGCATATTATCTATGCCCCACCCCAAAAGAATGGTTCTGGGAAACATACTGGGTTTGGAGAGAAAGAACTAAAGGATCTGGGAAGGATAAAGACAGTTGGTGAGATTCCAGACTGGGCAGATAGATGAGGGCATCCTTTCTGGGATGAGTGTAGTGTTACCTGTAGCTGGGCACAGCAGGGGCAACTAAAGGCTAGAGAGGGGAAGAAGTGTGGAAGGAAGCATTCAGAACAGCCCCGAAAAAGAACCAGACAGCAAAGCCCACCAGTCCATCCCATCCCAGCCCACAGTTAGTATTGGTAAAGCTCACTTCCCGGGCCTCCTTCTAATCAAAGTCAGGAGCTGCACATTGTCTTTCCCTCCCCTTCCTCCACATCTATGCATCTTTCCCAGAAGACATCCAGCCAGAAGCAGGACTTTATTTAAGACCTCCACTAAAGAGATGGGCTTAATTTCAGCAAGAGAAATTTAGAGTCAACTTCACAGAGGATTTCCTTCCTCAGAGCTAGGGTATTAAATCCTCCATCAGCACTAACACCACACACACACACACACACACACACACACACACACACACACACTTCTCCCAATTGACCACCATATGATAAGGCAAAATACAGTCTGTCAAACTACTAGAAAAACAATTCCCTTTCATCTTAACTCCAAGAAGGATTGACTGCCCCTTATGTATGCGCCATCTCACCACCCCATCCCTAACCTGGTCGTGGAAAACACTGCAGAGCAAGATAGAGAAATTGTAGCAATCCAAGCACTCTGGAGGCTGAGGCAGAAGAGTCGCCTCAAGTTAAAGATTAACCTCCATTACATTGTGAGTTCCAGGTAGGCCTAGGCCACTGAGTGAGAGTCTATCTAGAAAAAAAAATGTTAAGTCACATGTCACACACCCCTTGAGGAAGAGCTCCTAGGCAGACAATCAGCTTGGTGTCTTTCCCAAGCCCCTCATTTTTTATTCCATCCTAACATCTGTGCCCTTTTCGGTGTCCATTCTTTGGACTCACCTGGTAAACCCAATCTTGGAGGAATGGAAAAAGTCCAAAGGTAGAAGAAGACAGGACTCAGCTCTCCAGGGCATGGGAAAAGCAAGGACCTGAACCACAGGGAGAATGGTGAAGCTGTAAGTTAACTGTACACTGAATAGATCTGCTAAGGGGCAGGAGTATGGAACTAGAGATGAGAAGCATGAAACAGGATCAGAGGGCAGCAAGTGACCAGCTTACAAGCTGATCAGGGTGTACAAGGCTTAGAAGGGGAGAGCTGACGTCATGTCTGCAGCACACTGGAAGAATACCAGCTGGGAAGATCTCAGAGAAGCTCACAGACAGTTTAAACGCCAGTTTCCAAGCCGGCTCAGCTGCACAGGTTTCTTTTGTGTATACCTCATTTTAACCTCAAGAGCAACCCATGGAGGTGGAGTCTAATGGTGCCATTTTACTAGTAATGAAATTAACACAGAGACTGTGTTAATTTGCCTCAGGACACAGAGCTGGTAAGTAGCCAGGAATGAAGTTGCCCATTCTGGTTCCCACTCCTGAACATTCTGCTCTGAGAATTCAAGCCAGGCTTGAAATCCAGCAGGATAGGGAGAAATTGGCTCCCCCCACCAACCCACACCCACCCCTGCAGGAAGGAACCTGGGTCCTGGTATGCTTTTCAGTACCTGCAGTCCAGACCTCTGTTCAAGCTGGTTAACTTGTCTAGGCCTCGGTGAAATGGGGAAAGTAATATCTTACCCTCTGAAAGAAGGCTAGACTGGATAATTAAATGAAGAATGTTTAGCTTTAAATGTGTAATTTAGGCTGGTGATGTAGCTCAGTTGGTAGAGTGTTCACCAAGCATGCTGGGGCATCTTGGTTCAATCCAGTACCAAATAAACCAATCATGGTGGTGAAAACCTATAATCTCAGTACTCAGGAGGTGGAGATGGAGACGGGAGGATCAAAGGTTAAAGGTTATCCTCAACTACATATTGAGTTTGATACCAGCGTAGGCTACATGAGACCCGGTTGTCTCAGAAAAACTTAAAATGTGTAGTTCAGTCCACAGAAAGAGTGAAGGAGATATAACCAAACAGGTCTCCAAACCTTGGATCTTCCTATAACCCTTTTGCATTCTCATCTCTATCTGCCCCTCCCTTTTCCTGTCTGCTGGCCCCAGAGACTTCTTCCTCACACTTCTCCACGCAGCCATGGTTCACTAACGCATGAAATCCAGACTCACTCATCCTTGCACTGAGAACATATCAGGGTCAGGGAAGTCAGCCTGGCTTTCCAGCATCTTGCCCATCCAACCAAGGGTCACTGTGGAGCTTCAATACTGGGACATCTTACATTGCTGTCCCATAGTGCCACTACCACTGTCCCTATCCCAGAGGTCTTCCGGAACATGCCAGCCAAAACATTCTACCTTGGTGTAGCAAGCATGATCTCTCAAGCCATTCCTCTCCCACCCCACTTCTGTCCAATATGCATGCAATCCTGCACATTTCTTCCTCACCTCTGCCTCTGAGTTTCCCACTGGCCTTTGCTTACCCAATATGATACACTTTACTTAGGGTTTGCTAACCCTGCCCTTTGCTGCTCCCTGCCCACCAAGATTCCTTCCAAGAGGAAGGAATACTTCCAGCATGGCTTCCACTAACTTCCTGGTCATTCTCAGTCTCCCCAGTACCAATGTTCCATCCAATTGCTCCCAACAAACTCAAACTTTTGCTGTGGAAGCACCAGAACTCTGCCTTTCTCCTCAGAGTTCACAATGGGCGGTATGCAAAGAGATGGAGCTGTAGGCTCAGATCCTGCCCCTTAGGAAAGAAAAGAGGTTAGGGAAAAGGGTCACGATCAGGAAGAGAATTTAGAGTCTACCTTTGCCCTGCAATGTTTAAATGGCAGGGAGACAGGCAGCCAGAGAGAAATCATCTCCAGTGCAGGGCTACATGGAAGGTGTGAGGATCTGAGGTTCTAGGGAATAGGTCACTAACAGTAAAAGTCTTGGCAACTGCAGCCTCCGAGAAGGCAAAGCCCCACTTCCTCAGGACAATTCAGGCTAGACAGGCTAGATTGGGTCACACCCTTTGGTATTTGGGTTTTCTTTTTTTGTTTTTGTTTTTATTTTGTTTTGAGACAGGGTCTCACTATATAGACCAGGCTGGCTTTGAACTGGTAGAAAGCTGTGTGTGGCTGTGCCCCCAGAGTGCTGAGATTAAAGGCATGCACCACCCCACCGCTCCCCACTGGTCTCTGGCCCTGTGTCCTGATCTGCATTGTGTCTTTTGTTCTGTGTTTCAGTCCAATCCAGAGATTTGTGCAGATGTTCCAGTTGCTCACGTGAAATTCACTTGGGGCCTATAAAGTATGAGTTTGTCACTCCTTTCCTCAGAATTTCAGGCGAGGGAGACTGGAGCAGACAGAGGGAGACTAAGGAGGACTAATATTGATTTGAGTACATACTATGTGCCGAGGTCACTACCTTCATTATCCCTGCGCTGTTTCTCACAACTGTCTCACAAAGCACTAAAATTACTTCCCACCCTTTACAGGTGAGCAAGGCCAGGTTAAGAGGCCACATGGTGAGGAACAAGACAAGACCTCCGCCATCAATGGCCAACCAGGAGGGTCCTGGCCAAGACTACATGCCTGAACAGCTTCACCAAAAAGTGGGGGAGATGAAGAAAGAACTAAACCACTCCACTGGCTCCGAGTTCCAGAAATGTCCAAAAGCCCTAACAGTTAAGGGCTGGGGACAAAGCCTCGGGCTGCACCTAAACCTTTGGTTCTAAGGGCCTCAGAAGGAACCCTGGCAGAAGGAGGGCAGGCGGGTGGGAGATTGGCAGGCATTAGCGAGTGTCACCGGGAGTGACACCGAGGCACCAGGCCACTGGAGCCCGACAATCCTCGACAAAATTTGAAAAAGGACTGACAGGAAGCAGAGATCCTGTAGCGAGGATGAGGAGACTGTGACAAAGATGTGAGTGAGGGTTCGAGGCGGGGGGGGGGGCACAGAGCGGAATCCACCGCCGAGACACCCTGCGAGGGTGGCGCGCGGAGGAGGACAGACCCTAAAAGAACCGGTAGGTGCGGGCGGAGACCTTCAGCTCAAGGACACTGAGCCAGGCAGGGCGGAGGGAACGGCGACCCTGCGGAGGCGGGGGGGGGGGGGCAACCGCCCAGCGCGTAGCCCTGGGGCACAGCGTCTCCGCCGCCCCCGCGCGCCCCCCCCCCAGCCCCGGCCGCGCGCGCCCGGCGCTGGCGTGAAATTGGCTGCAGCCGTAATGAGTCCGCGCGGCGCGGAGGAGGCTGAGGGCCCGCCAGGGAGTCCTGCGCGCCTCGTTTAGCTTGTTTATTGTTCAGGCCTAATTAAAACGTTCCACCGCGCTGCGTTTACATCCGCCCCCCGCTAATGAATTCGCGGCCGCCGGGCGATTCGGAAACTGCTGCGGGCCGGAAGGGGATGGGTGGGAGGCGGTGGGGCTGGGGAGGGAGCGAGGGGCTAGAACGCCCCCATGCGTACCCTCTTCCGCCGCCCCAGGAGCCCACAGATATCCAGCGATTGGCTCTAAAGTCCGTGCGAGCGCCCCCAAACTGGGACAGGCATGTGCAGGCGTTGGAGACCCGGCCGTAGCCTGGGGAAGGGAGGCCTGGAACCAGAGTGTGCCCAGTGTGCTCCGAAACCCTGATGTCACCGAGGGCGAGCGCACATGAGAGCACCTGCCCAGGGAAGCACGTCCACGCAGCGTCTGAATGCGCGTGATTGTCTTGTCTGTCTCCCTCCGGCTATTTCTCCCCAGCAGGGGTAGTCTAAGCCGGGCTTGTAACACTTCTAGCCTCCCTAGCTGTAGCTGTTTGCCAGTTTTGCTGTTTGCCTCCTTGTGACGACCTCGGAGAGGGCAGATGGAGCCTTTGGAGAGGGAGAGACAGGGCTCCGAGCCAGCCTTGCCGCTCCTGCAGACACCAGCACGCGCACTCACATCTCACACTGCCCTCCACCGCATGTAGCCAAATGAAACACCCAGAAAGCAATGGAAATACAGCTCACACACGACCAAGTGGAAATACACAAATGAACAAACGTGCTCACACATAGCTGAATGCCAGTCGAACACAGATGGAAAGTCAAGAGCCTGGGGCATAAAGCCACATGGCACAAAGATACTTGGATATTCATGCCCCTACACACACACACACACACACACACACACGACTACACACCTATCCAGAAAATTGTGCACAGTGCCATCTGTCTCTAACACGTGTCAATGTGCCCTCCAGTAGGCTCCAGTTCCTCTTGGCGAATTGTGATCACCCAGTCTGCCTTTGGAAACTGCCACCAGTCTATCCCTTCTTGCCTGTTCCTTGTACCCAGCCAGAAAAGCTGTTTGCTGCCCTCTCCTCAGAACTGCCATAGAGACTGCTCTTCCTGGTTACATGCACCCCACACCTTCTAACTCCCCTCTTCCAGGCAGGCAGCTTTCCCAGATGAACTCACTGGCTCTCCTTATACGTTTAACCTAATCATTTGTACTTTTCAGTCTGATATATCTCGGGTTCACCAGGTTACCTGTACGCGAGAATGCTGTATACCAACAGAGAGGGGACTGTGAGCCAGCCTTTGTAGGGATGGGGGAGGATGGGGCAGGGCAGGTCTTGACCATCCAGTGACACACTGAAGAGTCAAGGGAGTGCTGTCCATTTTTAACGGCCAGAAGACTGGAATCTGGAGCTATGGCTGAAGGTCTCCTGTCACACCCTGCAAAGTTCTTTGAACTGGCGGGGGGTGGGGGGTGGGGGGGTGTTTACCCCCTACAATGTCTTCCCACATTCACCTTGTACTTAACTGGAAATATTATTCCCCAGCTGGGCCTTCACCTTTTTCTCCAACCTTGATTCCTAACAACACTTGGCTGTTTTCAGAATTTAAATCCACCCCAAAGGATACAAATTTGCCTCTGGTGAGAGGCTGCTCAGAGCTACACTGCAGGCTTTCAAGGCGATCCCCAGAGAGGAATGGTCAGGAATGACCCAGCGACTGCAGCAGCAACTGCTACTCGCATAGCATGTGCCAGCATAGATGGGTTCTCTGTTTGAAAAAGAAAAGCAAGGTCACCCAAAAAATAAAAATCTTTACTGTCTCCCACACACATTGCTGGTTATTTCATAGCAGCCTGCCTTCTGTGGGGACATAGGTGTACCTTGTACCAGCTCCCATATCTGCCCCCTTCACAACTCCATCCTTTAGAAGCCTCCCTCATCCACACAGCGGCTGGTCACCACACTTCCATGGGCATCTCTGGTCTTTGTTTTCTGTCAATTACTTTTTCAATAACAACTATTCCTCTCCCTCTTGTTTCGGTTGGGGGTCCGCTCTTTCCTTCCTGTGCTTTTCCCTAGCATCCTTTTCTGTGCTCCCTGCGTCTTCATAATTGTTCTGAGCCTCAACTCTCTGGGGCTGCGGTGGGGAGGGGGTGCAGTCTCTTTGAACACCAGGTAGGTGATCTGGCACTTAAGACTGGCGTTCTGAATTGCAGAGCTGTCACTTCTCACCCCGGGCTTAGGACCTTCTCCCCCTACCAGAGTCCCAGGTTCTGGGAGGCCAGCAAAGCAGAACGGAGCGCTTGGCCAGGAGGCAACATCATCCTATGCAACCTCACTGCCGCCTTTTCTCATGTTCTTCCTCCTTCCATCTTCCCCCTTGCCCTCTCCACCGGCCTTTGCCTCTAGGTACACTGCTCAACCTTTCAAGTCCCTATATCTTCTTGGGCTCTAGGTCCTTGGCTCACGGTTTTCCCCAGGACCTGGATTCCTCTCTGGTCTCTGAGCCTATGTCTGTCACTACTGTCTCAAGTGTGGAGATGGCTTTGCATCTTCGCTCCCTCTTATTTCTGACCTCTCTCCTCCATCTCTCCCTTTCCACATCTGTCGCTTTTTTCTTTTCCTCTCCCTCTTTAGTCTCCAGGGTGTAGGACCCATCCAGCTTTGTATTGGCCCCACTCTATTAGGTCTCTGCTTGAATTTACTAGGTGTATTGTGGGTTCCTCCTGTTAGTGGGTCTGCTCCCCCTTCCCGGGCTCTTAGCACTGCCCAAACGTTCTGGGGATAGAGTGGGGAGGCTGGTGCGCAAGCCTGAGAGGGGGAAGGGGCGGGCGGCCCTTTGTGTGGATGATTGACGGCCACTGCGCAGCCTCCGCAGCCCTGATTAGGATGCAGCACCTGCTCCGACTGCAGCACTCTGCTCCTCCCAGAACCTTCTCTACCGTTGCAAATGTCGTTCTTTTCCCTGCCAGCTCCGTGGGCTTCTTATGGGTAATGTGACTAATCCCCATCATCCCAGTTCCTCTATGGGAGCCTCCACCCCCCCCACCACAGTCCCCCAGGTACCCACCTGAGGAAAAATGGGAGCCCCCCTGAAAGGGTGGGGTGAATAGAAAAGATCCTGGGGATCAAGACTCTGCACCCCATCTTAGGATCCCTAGGTGGCTCCCTGGACCCCTCGCACAGACTCATATGGAGCAACAAGTCTGGCGAGGAGATGACACAAGGGAGCAGGAGGAAGAGTGCACCCCTCATCAGCATTCAGGAAGTGGAGGTGAAAGGATCAGAAACTCAGAGGCATCGCAGTTTTGAGGCTAGCCTGGGGTCCATGAGACCCTTGTCTCAAAAATTACACAAGAAAAGGAACAGTACATGTGGGGGTCTGCCCTTCTTTGATCCCCCTTTCAAGACACATATGGACGGTCCCTGTATATAGTAGGCACTCAAACTAGTGCCTGGTTCGATGAATTCAGTTCCTTTATATATGCCTCCCTAAGCCTCCATCCACCCCCAACATCTGAGAATTGGTCTGGGGACTGCATCCCCTGCAAACATCCCAGTCATTATGAAAGCCAGCTCCAAGCAGTCTGCAAAGCACGAGCCCCTGCTCCTCCAGAGCTGCCTGTCCACCAGGTTCTCCCCAATCAGTAATGAGCTGAGTCTGAGGGGGAGACCAAGGGCATCATGGTGGGTGGGAGGGATCCAGGGCTAGCAAATAACGAGCCCTGTCAGCATCTGTCAAAGACGCCATCTCCCTCCATCATCCTTGTCTCTTGCCTCCCGGCGCCTGCCAATCCATCTCTCTGTAGACGGTGACGGGCTGAACTCAGTGGATAGGCTCCTTGCTTCAGATCCATGTTCTCCAGAAATATCACTGGACATCTTTGAAAATTCCCAGCAACCTTAGGGAACTGGGAGTGTGTGTGAACCCAAAGGAAGGAGAGAAAAACCCTGCTCTGCTCATTCTCGACCCCTTTCTCCACGGTGCAAATAGAAAACTTACAGGTTCGGGCGAAAGGGGCAAAGAGGTCATGGATGCCTCCAGAATCTTAGGGAAACAGACTGGAAAATACAAACGCTGCTAGAAAACAAGATCGCTTCTTGTAATGTATGAAATTTCCACCAGGGGGCGAGGAAGGCAGCTCTGTGGAGTTGAGCAGAATCATCAGCAGCGACCTGCGAAGGGCCAAGCGGCCACGGGAGGGCGACCGAGAACAGGGCTCTCTTCAGGCCCTGGCCTCAACCCCTTGGCACGGTGAGGCCAGGTCACTCCCGCCCGCTGTGTGGTCCTAGGGACTGAATAAGAATCTATGAATTTTTAGATCTGAGAAAACCTTGCACACACACCCCCACCCCTACCACCACTCCTCAGACTCTCTAGACCTTGAAATGTCATCACCTACCTCAGCTCCTTCCATCTCCCTGGCTCCCTAGCCCTAAAGGCACTGACACAGAAAGACCCTGTGACTCTTCCCTCAGGGTGCAGCAAATGACACCCCAGCTCAAAGAGATGGCACACCCTAGAGTCCAAGCAGATGACAGGACCGGGAACTAGAACCCGTTTTCTTGATTCTATGGGGGAGAGGGGGTTCTTCGCATGTGATGCCAGACACTGCTCCAGAAATACTCCAAAGTTCCTAATGACTTTAAAAAGTCACAACCAAAGCCACCATCTTCCCATTAGCATATGTAACTCATGCATACAGGACTATTGACCCAGGGCACAGCGATGCAGGCTGGGTACCAGCCGAGTATCATTTATCTTGCCCTGTCTTCATACTTGCTTATCTGCACAGGGATCCTCTCCTTGGTCCAGTGAGCTTTTCATTGTCTCCAGGGCTCTTTGAAGATGCAAGGAAACCCTGTTCAGGTGCTATCCTTGGTCTTTGTCCACAGGGGCGCTAGCTGTCTCCCAGGCCCTTCCTTGTCCCCATGTTGTTCAGCCCTCCCTACTCCTCTCTCACGGATTCTTCTTGCTGTCCTGGGCAAGGGCATCAGGCAGGAGGGGAGGAGCCCCTGTTCTACTGGGAAGTTCTACACGCTGCGTAACTCCCATCCTCTGGCTAGTCCTCCAAGCTTCCAGTGTTCATGAAACTCAAGAGCTAGAAAGAAAGTGGGAATGAGAAGAAATGAGACCTGAGACACCTGTAGGCTGATGACTTCTGCCCACACATGCCCACAACACCCCAAACACTTCAGACTTTCCTCATGGGGTGGGAGGGGCACCCAACCTTTCAAAAACCACATTCCACCCATCCCCATGCACCTCTGAGTCTGCTTTAGTTTCTCAGATTTACCCCCCCCATCAGCTCCCATACATCTCCCCAGAATCCAGGAGGACCCAGAGCCTCTATCCTGGGAGGAACTGAGACATACTGATCACGGTCACATTGGGGCAGCTCACAGTGCCCATTCTACTATGAATTCCCAAGGTCAAAACCATTCTGGTGTTATTAAAAACATAAATGTTGCATACCAGGCAGCCGGGGAAAAAATTATAAGGCAGCCAGACGAGAGGGAGATGCAGGAGGTGGCAATTACCTTCCTCCCCGAGTCAAGCTCCACAGGGCTGGAGCCCACACACAACACTGCTCTTTAATTTAGCTCGGTAAGGCCAGCACTAGCCAGTGAAGCAGGGGAGGACCCCACCTCCAAGGGAGGATTTTCCCACCATGAAGGGAACAACCCCCATACCTCATAGGGAGGACTCACACTTTGGAGAGAGGACTTCAGTCTCCAGAGTCAGGGCACTGTCCAAGAAGTACCAGGGGAAACAGAGTCAGTGACTGGGAGGGCTCTGGGAACCTTGGTTCTCTGGGAAGGGGACTAGACCCAGGAGAGGTGGAGTTGAAAGATTCAAGGGTCACAGTAGGAGTGTCAGGGCCTGGGATTGTGACAGAGTGACGGGACTCTGAGATGGAAAGGACTCAGACAAGCACCTCCCCACCACACTCATTCTGCAGAAGGGAATAACAAGTCAGTCAGAACTCAGAGGCTTCTTTTCCCTAGCACCTGTGAATCTCAACGCCTCCAGGTTGAGATTTTTTTATCATCCGCATCATCTCCAAGGATCCAAGCAGGTAGGGGAGGAACATGGGGGACAGAGTGGCCTCCTTCAGCCTTTCCTACTGCCCTCCCACCTGTGGCTCTGTATGGCACCTTGTCCCTTTCCAGTCCTGAAGAAAGGATTAAAATTAGACCGTAGAGGGGACTTCCCAGAGCAGCAATTTGATGGTAGACACAGCTGAGGTCAGAGGCGGAAGGGCTGCAGAGCTGAGTTTCTGAACAGACTCGATGGACTGGAGAAGGCGGGGCACTCACTGACCCGGTGCCATCAGCTTTGGAAAATGTGTGCAAAGCTGGGCTTTGCGGTACAGGCCTGTAATTCAAGGTACTAGAGGCCAAGACAGAAGAATCACAAGTTCAAGGCCTGCCTGAGCTACGGAAGTTCATGGTTAGCCTAGACTGCTTAATGAGGCTCTGTCTCAAAAACATAAGAAAGTAAAAAGAGAGCTGGGTATATAGCTCAGTGGAAAAGCACTTGGCCAACATGTGAAAAGCCCTGGGTTCCATCCCCAGTAAGGAGCAGATTGTGCAACAGCGTCCATCAAACAACAAAATACACATTGAGATCACACCTATAATCCTGCTTCTGTTTCAGACAGCTATTTAGGAGGAAGGAAGGATTCCTCTAGAAGTGTCCTTGCTTCTTGGTTTTCCCTGTGGTTCTCACTCCTTTCTCAAATAGGAATTTAGGGATTTGCTGAGAAACCCTCTGCAGTGAACAGGATTTCTAAGGATGTACTTTATCCCCTTTCCAGGCGATTCTTCTTAGCGGGGGTACCCCAAACCTGCCGTACTCACTATCGGCCACAAGGTGGCGGCCAATCCATCAATTGGTCTCGAGACCTGGCGCTCTCTGCTGCCTGGACCCTGAGCTCCTCAGATCTACACTCACCTCTAGGCATATCCTAGGAAGGACCCGTCATGGGAGGTGTGTGTGTGGGGGGGTGATCTCAGCAAAGGGACTTAGTTCTGGGATGACTCCATGGGATGATGAGATTGGGTAGGAGAAAAGAAGGAGAATAAAAGCAGGGCGAAGGCTCAGGCAAGGCTGTTGCCCCTTCATGCTCACATGGGCCAGGTGGCCAGCAACTTTTGACCATGGCCCGCCCGAAGTAGCCAGAGAAGGAGTCCTCAAAGCCTAGGGCTGAGTCATGAGCCACAAGTAAACTCAGAATTGCAAAGGGCCTCACCACTACCAGACAGACAAACCAGGTCAGTGGGCACAGTTCTTGCCACCATTCCCTGTAGTCAGGAAACGGGGGCTGCGGGGGGGAGGTTGTGGGTTCCCCTGTGCTGTCCAAGAGCCAGGGGCTCCCGGAGAGACAGACCCACTGCAAGATGAAATCAGCTATGGCCAGGGTGCACAGTGCACAGCTAGGAAGGAGGAGGGTTGACAAGAAGCGGCCCCGGGCACGTTGACAGCGGCTTACAAAGGGGAGGTTTGGGATCTGATGGGGGGTTTTCCAGAGGAGGGGGTTATGGGTATTGCCAAAGGCAGAGGGCCTGTTTGGAGGAAGAGGAGGCCAGAAAGGTAACTTAGCCTGCGTGAGTGTAGGAGTAGGAGAGAGGAGAGGGGCTTCTAGCTACTAGGATGTAAAGACAAAACATCACACAGGTGTTCAGAGAAGAAAATGGGAACTGAAGCAAAAGATGTTTGGGGGGGTGGGGAGGCTGGAGATGGCTCAGAGGTTAAGAGCATGATCTGCTTCTCCAGAGGTCCTGAGTTCAATTCCCAGCAACCACGTGGTGGCTCACAACCACCTGTAGTGAGATTTGGTGCCCTCTTCTGGCCTGCAAGGACACATGCAGGCAGAACAGTGTATACATAATAAATCTTTAAAAAAAAAAAAAAAGGTGGGGGGTACCAGGCCCCTAGGCCTCACAAATAAGGGGCTCCAGGAGTCCTAGACCAGGAAGCGGAAACCTGAATTTTCATTGACAGCCCCATGTATCAGGACACTGAGAGAACACCAACCTTTGTCTATTACAAGGATAGACCATTGTTAATCTCCTTGCCCAGTGATCTGAGATCCACCAGGCTTTCAACCCCCACAAAAGTTTAGATTTAATTATATAGAGAGGGAAACTAGATGGTTCAGCCAGAATGGGAACCTGTGACCAAATGTCCCAGAACCCATAAGGTTTGGAAGGAGAGAACCAACTCCCAGTAAGGACACACACACACACACACACACACACACACAGCCTTTGATGAGTGGCTGGGAATGGGGGGAAGGGAGGATTCTCAGGATAATCTAAATTAAAAGTCAATAAACAAATAAATAATTAGAAACTTTATTTATTTAGTATACAGTGGACGAGGGCCAATGGCCTGGGCCATAGGTAGAGTACACATAGTAAATAATAAATGTAGTTTTTTAACTACCCAGAGCTTTACTGGTACTTTTTTGAGGTAATAAACACCATTAGTCCCTATACTCTGGACTTGCTCCCCCAACCAGAAGAAACTATCACCACACTGGAGATGGAAAGGGTGTGGATTGCAAAGTTCCCATTTCAAACAACTAGCTTGGGTCTATTGAACATCCCAATATAACAAAAGGACTTGAGGTTAGACTCAAGGAAGAACTCAGCACAAGTGGCCTGGAAATCTCCACCTATGTGTAAGAACGTAGACATGGCCTTTATCAGAGGCTCCGGGGGTGGGGTGGGTTTCAACCACTTAGTAAAGCCAGTGAAAGAAGTTTGCACTGGGTATGGTGCCCCAGAGTCTCAAGGTCATAAACAGAAACCATGGGAACTCTGCCCTCGAAGGTAGAGTGAGGTAAGCCAAAAGCTCAGAGGGGGCGGACTACCCACTCATGTGGCACATGCAAATCCTCCCTGCTCACAACTCATGCCTTGGCTGGCATGCACACACACACATACACACACACACACACACACACTGCACTCTAATGCCCAACAGCACTGTTTGGGTGTCTGTCCCCTTCCTTCAGACTGAGGACTAGAACCCTCTCTAGGGGCTGAGACTGTCCACCTGCACAGGGAAACTATACAAAACCATGCTTCCAGACCTACAATGGCGCCCACTTCCTGCCAGTGGAGTCTTCAGGTCTCTAGCCTATCCAAAGGTGGAGACTTCACAGGTAATCCATGCACTCATCCACCAAACACCTTTGAGGTCTTTGCTACCACCCACATGCAGGAAGCTGAGGAAGACACTCAGCAAGGCCACCCCATGGTATGGTGGAAAGGATAAGACCTTAAAAGGATAAGAGTTAAGACTCTGAGTTCAAAGTCTGCCTTGGTGTCTTTATAAGCTGTGCTGCCTTGAACACATGACACAACCTCTCTGAGCCTTGGTTACAACTGTTAATAAAACTCACCTAATGATGCCCTGAGAACTAAAATGACAAGGAAAGCCTCCACCAGCAGCGCATCCCCCACGAAGACTGACTCACTCTCTTCTCCAGCTCTGAGCTGAGGTGGGGGCCTGGCAGCTCTCCTTCATAGTCTAAAACAGAAACTGTTCTCGCTCAGCATCAGACCCCTCAGGAAACTTGATCTCGGACTTGGCCAGCTCGGATGGGCTCCCCGTACTCCCTCCCCCCACCCCGCCCCTGGTCCATCATGCCTCTCGCCGGTTTGCAGGTCGCGTTTTCCGTAATAACCTTTAATGCGACTGGCCACGGCCCAAATGTTCGCGATGGAGCGCTGGGCCCCGCGCATCAGATGGACGATGAAGTGTTAATCATCCCCCAGGGAGCCGTCCCGCAGAAAGTCGTCATTAATTTCTCTGAATTACACCAATTCCGAGACATTCTTTATGGACAGACAGTGCGGGAGACAGTTATATGACAGGACTTGCTGCGCTAAGCAGATGTGGGAGAGATTGCGTCGCCCCATGAATACTAAACAATCGCTCCACACAAACCCCACTCTTTCCTGCATGGAGCAGGGGCTCGCCCGCCAGCCCCCACCCCATGGGCACACCCTGCAGGTGCATGGAGCTCGGGGTGGGACCCCTACTTCTCAGCTCTAGAGAGCCAGGCCCCAGCCTGAGACTGGCAGATGGCTCTGGAAATGCCACCTTCCTCGGACCGTCCAGGGCACCCTTGTTTCCCAGGCACAGTCTTAGCTTCCCACATTCTCTTCAGGCCTAGGATCACTAATGCGTGGTCTCTCTGCCTTAGACCATCCTCAGGCTCTCCTTGTCCTTGGGGATCACTTGCCATCTTGGCTCCCCACTTCCTGTGCCTGCTCCTCACTCCACCTACATCCCCCCCCAACCTCCCAGAGGACCACCTTCCATTCCCTACAACTCTGCACCTCCACAACCTGCGGCCTTTTATCCATTGCCTATTACTTCTATGCCCCTCTCACTCCCGTTCCACCCTCAGAACCGAAGGTCCCAGGGCGAGGTCCAGTTCACACCCCCGGCCTGTACCCCTCTCTCCTGCCCTGCTCCTGGGACAGCTATTAGTGACGGCTGGAGCGACACCAGAGGCCACAGCCTGGAGTTGGGTAGTCAAGAGAGGCACGCCAAAACCTCCGCGCTGTGGGCCCCCCTGTGAGAAGCCCCACCCACCACACAGGTCCCGCCTCCTCCTGGGAACCACGGGGAGGGCCCCTCCCAATGAGAGGCCTGTCCACGTCGGACCCCGCCCACTGAGAGGCGTCCCACCCCTTTCCTAGGAGCCCCTTGTCCCCTTGGACTGCTGCCCCTTTGGCAGAATTGAGGTCTGGGCTGCCTGAGCCCACCCTTAGCTCCTCTCTTGGGTTTGGGCGGGCGGGAGGAAAGTACACCGCCTCTGTGGCTTTTCTCCTCGCAGATAATTTATGTCTGAGAGCTGAGCAGATGGCGGGTAATTTAGCAATTACCGGGCGCGGGAACATGGTTCGTGCCGCCACATGGAAGGCAGGGCGCCTGTCGCAACCTTATCTCCAATTCTGCGGGTTTTCTCTAGTTTCCCTCCCCACTCTCCCCGCCCCACACACCTTGCTCAACTTCAGCGTTAAAGGACGGTCTCCAGTGGGGGTGGGGAATGGGAAGGGATGCCTCTGGGCTTCAGGCATAAGCTAATGCCTCAGCAAATGAGTAGAGCCTTCTGCTGGCTAGTTCTTCCTTCTCACCTACCCTTTCTTGCTACTATAGTAATCATGCTCACACTGTGGGCGTGGGGGCGTGGGAGGGAGGCTCTCTCCCACCCTTCTCCCTGCTCCCTACTTGAAGTTTTCTGTTGTATTCCCCCTGATGCCAGATTTCAAAAAAGACTAACCATGCACGTGAAGGTTCAAGCAGAAGAATCTGACTGGGCTGCAGGGTAACCTGCTTGCCTGGCATGGACAAGGCTCCCGGTTTAAGCCGCAGAGATCTTGTAGAAGAGGTTGCCTAACTGGAAAGTTACCCAAGAGCCAAGGAGTCCACGTGTACGCATGTGTAGAAAGGGCAGGCAGCAGCCTGAAGGTGAGAGTGCGCTCTGCATACGCCTGAGTGTGAGGCAGGCAAGGATGGCTAGTGGAGAGACATCTGGAAAAGTGGGGGCAGCTGTGAGAGATAAGAATGAGGCTGGAAAGCCAGGGAACCCTGTTCCTCTACATCCCCCTGGGTATCTGGACGGGAGATATGTCACAAAGGCTTGAGCTACCTGCCTTAGCTGAGGGTAGACGCTTGTTCCAATCATAAACCACGAGGATATGACCAGCCTCTTTGCACCCAGTCCACTCCCACCCAACCCACACTCTGGGGTGGATGCTCCCGTTCCTTCAGGCCCTGGGACCACTGGGCTGTGAAGAGATAGACCCTTGCTCTGGGATGCCCCCACATGGCCTCCTCATTCCTCTACACCACAGGAACACTAATTAATTAGAATGTGCAACCAGCCATGGGCCCAGATCTCGTTACTCACCACAGGGACCACTGTTATCACACCAGACCCCGGGGACACAGGCACACGCCAATTACACAGCCAGCAGCTCAGCTAATCGTGGCTCCTGGTGATGCTGGGCTCACTGAGGACACACACACACACACACACACACACACACACACACCGGTGCTCTTTCTGTGCTGCCTTCTGGAACGAAAAGCCGGGAAGAGTGTGAGGGCTGTGCAGAAAGTGGAACCCTGCTTGGAAACAGGAAATGCTGGCGGAGACTGAGAAGGAAACGGTAAGAAAAAACCTTTTCCTGTTAGAGGCTTTAGGTTAGAAATAGTCACTATAAAACTATTAACTGCATCAAGAGTAGTGCTTAGACTGCAAAAGGACTGCCTTCCTTGCAAGGTGCTGCTAGGGTAGAGCTGGACTTGGCAAAGGCAGCTTTTCTCATTAGGAAAAGCAGGCATGAGAAGACAGCCACTGGGCTGGACAGAAGCAGGAAACTTGCACCACCCTGTGCCCAACTTCAGTTCAAGGGTATGGAGAGGAGGCAGGCGGCTGCAGACACAGGCGGGCGGCTTCCCTCCCACACACGTCCCATTGACTTTGCCATTCTGCTGTCACTCCGCAGCTTCCCCGAGATTTAACATATTGACTCTACGAACTGCAGAAAATTGAATTTTCTTCATTACGACTGTCTCCCCACAAAAGCGCCTCATAAATTCCCTGTCTTTTTCAGGCTTCCTGTCCCCTCCCCACCCAGCATCTCTTCAGAGGATTCGCACATTTGAACATGCAGTGTGCATGGATGTAAGGGCAAAGTGTGGCCCACAGCCCACACAGCACCTGCGGAGGATGGGCTGGAGGCTGCCGTGAGAAAGGAGAGTCGTTGTTCTTCACGAGAAGGGTTGGCGGGGCCCCCACATAGCAAATATAGTGGGTCTGTGCCAGACCAGACCAGGGCCATGCTCTGGCCGATGCCCACCCATTTGTACCATGACAGTAATCTCATAGTTCACATCCTGAGCATAGCTGCCTATCTGTCCCAGTGTGAAGAGCCCTTCGGCACCTCTGCTGGGAGCATGCCCACCAGTGCAAGGTGCGCTTAGGCCCATGTGCTTTGCACAGGCTCTGAAAGAGGAGAGACAAGAAGGCCCAGTGGGGAGTCACCACCCCACTTCTAGTCCCCTGCCTCACTCTGCAACCCAGCAGCTGCTGCTCCTCCAAGGCTTGCAGTCCAGCAATGCAGCAGTGGCACTGCAACATGACACCGTTACCTACAACGTTCATGGGAACTTCACAATCAAGTTCTTTAAAAAAAAATCACAAAAAATTCTCATAATGTTAACATTAAGTTTACAGTTTGTGTTGGGCTACATTCATAGCTGTCATTAGCCACATGCAGCCCATAGGTTGGACACACCTGCTCAGGGCATAATGAGCCCTTCTCCACCCTAAGCTCCCAGTCACCATTGCCTCCCACCTCTGCCCAGCACTGCCTCATCAAACTGCGGCTTCTGCCCCAGGAACAGGAATGAGGGAGGACAGAGCTGGCTCCTTTGGTCAGTGTGCCAGCCCAGCAGCTGAGGCCATAATAGATGGGCAGCAGGCCAGGCTGATGGCCAGCGCCATGTGGCCTGTGCCCAGGGCCAGACTGGGGCGGGAAGTGGTGGGCTAGGTTCCCAGGCACTCCACCCTCCAAAATGCCACACAATCTGTGAGTAGAAAAGAAGGAGAGAGGAATCCAGACTGTTACCATCTGAGCATGCCCCATTGCCCAATAGGCTCCCATGCTGAGCTCTTGGTTCACAGTGGACAAAGTGGTAGAGACATTGGGAGGTGGGGCCTAGCTGAAAGAAAGGGGTCACCGGCAACATGCCTTTGACGGTTATACCTCATCCCCAGGGTCCTCCCAATCCTCCACCACACACTTCCATCATTGTGATGTTTTGCCCAAATCCCACAGGGCCAAGCAACCATGAATTGAACCCTGTGAAGCTATGAGCCAAAGTAGGCCTTTCCTCTTTTTATGTTACTTTCTCAAGCATGTTGTTCAGAGCCATGCAAAAATAACTAACCCAGAAAGATGTGGGTAAGCACCTGCTGAGAGCAGACCGTGCCAGCCTGGGCCCTGAGCAGATAGCCTGGGCTGGGCAGAGCCTCCATCCCCTGCCAGCCTGGGCCCCTGGGCAGATAGCCTGGGCTGGGCACAGCCTCCATCCCCAACTCTGCCCCAGGCATGAAAGGAATGACCCTGGGCTGACGAGAAGAAAGTGTGGCCTGTTCAACCTAGGGATTGTGGGATGCAGTCAGAATATAGAATAGAGAAGATTCCTCTGTCCAGGCAGAGGCTGAAACCAGAAGGGCATCCACTCAGCAGGCAAATGTTCTGTATGATACAGAGACACAGCTATTTTCTGCAGACTGCATCCCCATCACACACACACACACACACACACACACACACAAAACCACACCATTGTAATAATATCACCCACTTCACACTATTGGCTGTGAAAATCAAGCAAGTTGAAGGATGTAAAAGGTCTTTGAAATTAGAAAGAAACTGCAAAGTTCCAAATGTCACTGGATATTCCTTCACAGTTAGTCCATGTGCTTATTAAAAACATGCTCAAGGGATCTGGCGAGATGTCTCATCTCAGGTAAAGCACCTCCCTGATGTCCATATAAGTGCTACCTGCCTGTAACCCCAGCACTTGGGAAACAGGGAATCCCAGGGGCCAGCTGGCTAGCTAGACTAAATGAGCTCCAGGTTAAAGTGAGAGACCCTGCCTCAATATATAAGTGGAGAGCAGTCAGGGAACACACTGGGGTCAGGATCTGGTCTCCACACACATGTACACATGCACACGTGAACATGTACACCACACACACATACACATAAGAATGAATTCAATAAATACAAATGAAAAATGTGGATGAATGTGTGATTTAATTATCAGAGCTGCATCTTACTCCTGCATCTTGCTAAAAACAGGCTGAAGCAATTGCTATTTGTTTGCAACAGGGTTGCTTGCTCAATAGGCTGGCCTTGAACTCATGGTCTTCCTACCTCCTGGGATTACCGGGGAGCATCAGCACCACAACTAGCAATCTCCATTATTTGGGTGGAGGCTGTCCCCAAAGTGCTCACAGTAGGGAGGCTGTCCCCAAAGTGCTCACAGTAGGGAGGCTGTCCCCAAAGTGCTCACAGTAGGGAGGCTGTCCCCAAAGTGCTCACAGTAGGGAGGCTGTCCCCAAAGTGCTCACAAGAGTAGGCTGAATGCAAATTCCAGAAGGTGGGGACCACTAGTGGGTCCTTACACCCTGGGGTTCCTGTCTTTGGAAGGAATTAAGGTAGTTCTCATGAACTCAGGTCAGCCTAGGCAACCCAAGGACTGGATTCTTCCACGGCTTCGTGTTTTATGATATAACCTCTCTCTCCTCTGGCTCCCACTCACTGCCATCTTGGATTTACCATTAGGTCTTTAAAAGGAGGAACCAAAGGGCTGTCCCCATCTTCTGCCTCCAGAACTGCAGGCTACGTACACTCCTTTCTTCATGAGAACTCAGCTTCAGGTTAGGGCAGAGATGGGAGAACTGGAGTGGGTGGCAGCTCCAGCCTGTGCAGGGAGGGAAAGCTGCAGACCAGAGCATCACTTGGGATTTCATACCCTGCCCAGCCAAGTAAAGGATGACAGGGTCTAGAGTGGGCTAGACTCTGGGCATGGCTGTGAAGGGCATCTACATTAGGCTAACTGAAGAGGAAAGACTCACTGTGGTTGGTTAGTACTATTCTATGGGCTAAGGGCCCTGGTCTGAATAAAAAGGAGAAAGCTGTACTGGAGTGGAGCTAAGTGGTCCAGTGCTTCCTTATCAGGCTCAATCCCCAGTACTTGAGAGAGCGAGAGCGAGAGCAAGAGAGAGAGAAGAGCTCAAGCATCCATCTTGCTCTACTTCCTGACTTCAAATACAGTGCCACCAGCAGCCTGCAGCCTCCCAACATCTTACCTACCCCCCCCCATGATAAGCATCCTCTAGGATTATAAACCAAAAGAAACCCTTTCTCTGTGTAGCCCTGGCTGTCCTGGAACTCTCTCTGTAGACCAGGCTGGCCTAGAACTCAGAGATCCGCCTGCCTCTGCCTCCTGAGTGCTGGGATGAAAGGTGTGGGCCACCACTGTCCAGACGCCTTGTTTTTAATTTAAAAAATTATTCTAATTGTATGTGTATGGGTGTTTTGCCTGCATTTATATATATATAGCAAGTGCGTGCCATAGTTTACAGAGGTCACAAGAGAGCATCAATACCCTGGGATTATAGTTACAAACAGTCGGGTCTGTAACACCCGATTCTGGGTTACCCTCTCGGTACAGTTCGCGCACTACTGTACCATATGCGAGCCGGGCAAGGGCCTGGAGATTGAAAGAACACACAAGAGACCTGGGTCATTCGAAAGGATATCAGCCAAATGCCATTTATTCAACCTTGGGAAGATCCTTACTTACCTAGCTGCTGTACAAGGAATCTCTCCCAGGCAGGTGGGAAATTGCCACACCCAAGATGGAGTAAACAATGCCCTACAGCTAATCACCAGGCAGGGCAGAGGGAGCACAGGAACAAACAGGAATGTTTCAGCTGGCTGACCAGAAACTGTCCTCAACATGAACCCCAGGAGCAGGGGTAGACCCAGGCCCTACAGCGGTCATGTGAGTTCTCTGAACTATAAACTAGAACCTGGGTCCTCTGGAAGAGCAGCCAGTGCTCTTAACCACTGAGGCCTTTCCCAGGCCATATTTTAATTATTTATTTATTTGTTTGTTAAGTTTGTGTGTGTGTGTGTGTGTGTGTGTGTGTGTGTGTGTGTGTGTGTGTGTGAATTCAGGTGGCATGGGTGCCACTGTTTCATGTGGAGGCTGGAAGATGAATTTCAGCGTTTCTCTTGTTGTCTCTGCTATACCGGCTGGCTTGGGAGGATCAGCGCAATTCTCCCATGTCCACCGTGACATAGAAATGTTAAGATACACAGTTAGGTGCATGTCATCACATCCACCTTTGTCAAATGGCTCCCAGGGACTGAGATCATATTGTTAGGCTTGCTCAACAGATGCTTTAACCTGATGAGCCATCTTGCCACCCCTGTGTGTTTTGTTTTGTTAAGACAGGGTCTCCTACAATTAAAACTGACTCTCAAACTGGGTACGTAGCTAAGGATGACCTTGAGCACTTGATAATCCCACCTCTAACTTCCAAGTTGATTCCAGCTGTGTGCTACTCCAGTTTATGTAGTGCTTGGGACCAAACCCAATGCCTTGTGCATTTTTTGTTTTTGTTTTGTTTTGTGGTGTGTGTATGTTAAGTTGAAACTAATGTGTTATTTTAAGTCCCTCTCTAAAGTGACCATTGCCCAGGCCCATTTCTGAATCTTGGCTTTATCCCTGAGTAAGCTTTTTCTTCCTGGTCCCAATCTTGGTAAACTATCCAAATCAAATATACCCTTCAGAGTCTATATTTAGTCTTTCAATGAAATACATGGGACATCCAGCATAGTCCCGACACATGCTTGTTGACTGATGCCGCTTCCTGCTGCCAGGCGCCTTCACCGAGCACGAGAGCTCAGTGGGTATCTATCCCCTGACTGCTCCTAACAACAGAATCTGAAACCACACGAGTACAGTGTGCTAACTCCTAAAACTTGAACCCTGGCTCTGCTACTTACTAGCTGGATTAACCCAGCAAGTTCCTCAGCTGTCTGTGCCTCACTCTTGTATGTAAAATGGGAATGATAATGGGGCCTACATTATTACACGGCTGTTTAAAAACACTGTAAGTACCCCCAAATATGGAAGTTGTTATTATTTTTAGCTCTTCTTGAGGCTGGGTTTTTATAGGCTTTAATTCTGATGGAAGACAAAAGTGAACATTTGAGACTCGAGTCTTTGGGCAGGCTTCATTCTCAGCTCACCCCAGGACCTGAGCCGTCTCCCCTCCAGCAGCTTGTGCTCGTAAATCCTGACTAATGACACAGATATGTCGCCTTAATGTTTGTGCAGCCCAGTGACTTAATGTTTAAAGATCTTCAAATGAAAGGCGCCCAAGGACAGCACCAAATACCCTATCCAGTCTTAAAAGAAAAAAAAAAAAACTACAGAAAAACATGGGAAAAGTAGAGATGCCAGAACCTACTGCAGCAGATAATTAAATCAGGCAGCTAGGAAGAGGACAGCCATCCTTAGACTGGAACTACTTATGTATTTATTATTTGTGAGAAAGGATCTCCCATGTAGCCCACAAACACATTGAAATCTCCAGGATTTCCTTGCTTCTACCTCTTCAATTGCTGGGATTACAGGTGTGTCCACCATACCTCACTTAATCATTTAGAAAATACAAAGACAGGGAGAAGTTTGAACTCTTCAAGGGTTGGAGGTGACCCACAGAAGTGAGGAACACCCAAGTCCTTAAGTGACTTGGGGTGTGGGAACAGTGTGAATATTTCACCTTTTCTAAATAAAAAAAAAACCATAGCAACGACTTGTATACTTGTATTGTTACTCTAATTGACTTAAGCCAGTTAAAAGGCTTGGGCAAACAGGCCTCTCTAAGTAGCTTGTTTGTGAGCTGTGACAGGTCCCACATTATGCCAAGCTCCCTTTTCAACCACGTGCTTCTTATTCCTCAGCTCCCGATAACCACCTCAGGCCACGCACCCTCTTCCTAGACCTAGAAGCCACACTAAGGTGAGCACGTGCAGACTCCTTGGTACAGAAATCCTCACACTGGAACAAAAGATTAAGCTGTGAGGCTTTTTACAAGATCTGTCAACCCTGAGGTCAGAGCAAGTTAAAATAAATAAAAAACCGTTACCACCACTGTGAGTTCCCCAGCCAGGGTGTAGCTCATAGCTTGGAACGAGCCTGGCAGAGTTCTACGGTTTCATAGCCTTAACACTATACGGTTTCTTAAGCAAGTTTCTTCTTTAGTAAGTGGCTATAACACTACAATCTATCTAGTAAGTGGCTATAACACTACAATCTATCTAGTAAGTAACTTGCAAAGCGAACAAGAAGACTGTGCTGGAAGTTTCTGTCCCGCTGAAAACAGCAGTACAGAACGCACTAAAGCCTTCAACCCTATACTAAGCACGTTACGAACCAGAAGCCACCACAAGATCAGCCCGCCCTTCCTGAGGAATCATGGGCCATGAAGTCCTTTGGTAGCTACACCCTCCTGAACCGCCAGGGAAGTGAGAACTACATCTCCCAGGATGCCACGCCGAGTCCACCGCCACCACCGCCCCCGCCCTTTTCCCCGCCCATCGCGCCCAACCTCCTGGGATTTGTGGTTCTGGAGGTACAGAACTGTATGGTGTCAAGTTACAGAAGAACCACACGCCCCAGAAGCTCTTGCGCCACTCTTCCCCTCCCCTCCTGCAGTCGGGTGCTGTTTTTGTTGTTGGTGAAAGGTGAGGGGAACAGCTGATCCGTCTGTGGGGTAAGAAACTTGGCCTAACTGAGGGTGGGCTTATGTGGGGGTGGTCAGCCCGCTTCTTAGCCTGCGAAAGGCTAATCCGAGAGAACTGTAGTAGAGGACGGCAGGAGAGTTTAGGTTTTAATACTTTACGCACTTAAGAAGCCAGCCCCATGTTTCGGGTATTGTTGTTTTCAAGGGGGCCTTGAGGGTTAGCCCCCGCATTGTCCTCACTCTCTTGCGAGACCTTCTCTGTAAAGCTCGATTTATAGAAGCTTGAAGGCACTGAAATATTTGCTTAATCTTTTCTAGGTAAGTCGTTGCCCTCACAGACCTTCCCTCTCTCACCCATATCCAAAGATCCAAAGGCCTTTACTACGCTGAGGGGAAAACTTCCAACTTATAGAATACCAAAACACTTAGACCTACAGTGGGAAGTGACACGCGCGCGCACACACACAGCTTTTGAACATCGGTAACTGACCACATACACTTTAAGTGTCCAGGACTTTCAGTCACGGAGATTGTTTGCAGCTGTTACAGATTTTTTTGTGGGGAGGGAAGGGTTCAGGGTTCTCGTCGCGTGGAGCTATGTAGACAGCTCACATTCACCCTACCTCAGAAGAGTTGTATTTGAAGAAACAAGCTAGATGTAATGAGGGATTTTTCAGAAATGGAAGTAAAAAAAAAATTGACATCGAAATAGGTTTAGTCCTGCTCTTTTCAGGGAAGAAATTGTTCACTTTTGCATTGCTGGCTCACCTTTCTATCTCCACGGAGTGTCTAATTTCTTTTAAAGTTTCTCCCCACCATCTCAGCCTGGTGTGGGTTTGTGATGCTTGGGGCGTGCATATGACTAGTGAGGGGTGTTGGACACACCAGCTGCACCTGGCACAGGAAGCGGATCTGCAGGCTGGAGAGAAGAGGGAGGGCTGCCTCACAGCTCTCGCTTGGGGAGTAGTTTATTTTTATTTTCTAAGTTGACATAAAATGAATTTCATTATGACATTTTCAAGCATGTGCATCATCTGTTGTTCTTACTCATCTCTGAGTACTTTTGTTTTTATTTCAGTGTGTTTGTGTCGCGTGTGTGTGTGTGTAGATGCAGGTGTGCAGAAGTCCTAGGACAACCTGGGGAAATCTGTTTACCCATGTAATTCCCAGTGAACTTAAGTTGTCAGGTTTGGTGGCAAGCACCTTTCCCACCAAGCTCTCCCACCCCGTCCTGTGCTCCTGATTCTTACCAGTCCTCACCCACTCCGTAGTTTCCAGCTATGTCTCCCAGCTCACTTGGAACTTCCCTTCCCACTCCATTCTACCTGTGTGGCCTTTGTCACCAACCCAAGCGTATGGCAGGATTTAGACACTTAGAATTGAGGCTAAGAAGAGCCAGCAGGGAATAGGGAGGGAATACTAGAGCTTAGTTAATATCCAATCAAATTGCTGGGTTTCTAGTTCTGCTCTGGGCAAGATGTGGAAAAAAAAAAAAAAGAATGTTTCTTGTACTCTCACCCTCTTCTCAACATTGAATGTACATCCCCTTATCGGGGCCCCTTATTTACCAGTTTCCAGCCTGTTCCCTGCCTAAGGGTGGAGCTTTCCTGGCTCCAGGCCCCCACATTCCATCTCCCCACACCCCCACCTTCCTGCTGAATATTTCACTCCACCCTTGAACTACCACCTCCAGAATTTTTGACTTCCTGGAATAGAATTTGAGAGACAGAACTTGTCTTTCCCATTCTCCTCCTCTTTGGTTCTCAGAGGAAAGCCCAAGCTTGCTTTCTTCTGCTTCCATGGAGTTAATCAGGACAGGCAGCTTGAGGATGGGCACACTGAGAGCCCGGGCGCTACAGTCAGGCTGTTGGCTGAACCATACTCCAGCTCTAAACTCCATGTCATCAGAGATTAGTTTTTGTTTGGGGTCTTACCTGGCTACTGTAAGGTCAACAAGCTTAGGCACATGTAGGGGAGACCTGCTCAGACTGGAATTTCAATTCCGAAGTCAGAAGGTCCAGGGAGTTGGGTGGAGGAACCAAGAGACTTCAGAATTCCCAAGGATGTTGAGAAATGAGTAGACAACTGGGACAGAGGCTTGGCCAGTGGGCAGTGGGCAGGAATAGGAAGTAGACAAGTAAGGGCCTGTAAGCCCGAAAGGGCACAACATGACAGGGTGGGAAACAGACCCGGAAGATAAGGCCTGTGCCTCAGAGATTAAGAGTGATACTTTGAAAAGGTTCTACAACCTTAGAGGCTGGAAACCAGGGGTGTCCTGTGTGGACAAGGACTGTGGGTGGATGCACATGGATCGAGAGGGAAGCAGAGTAGAAAGACATAAGTATGCCAACCCTTTTTTCCATAGGACAGCAGACATCTTGACGGCAGGATGGAAGAGTCATCACTAAGCCGGGCACCATCCCGGGGTGGAGTCAGCTTCCTGAATGTAGCCCGGACCTACATCCCCAACACCAAGGTGGAATGTCACTACACTCTGCCTCCAGGCACCATGCCCAGCACCAGTGACTGGATTGGCATTTTCAAGGTATCCCTAGACCTTCTTCTGGCCGAGGCTTTTGGGACACAGGTTGGTTAGAATAAGAGGAGTGGCTGGGTTGACGGGGAGGAGGATGACACAGATGCCAGAGGACATCTGTGTAAAGTTCACCTCTCCACCTCAGCCTTTCTCACGGCTGAGTCTTAGCATCCTTGGTACCAGTCATTCAGTCTTGCCACCCCTTCTGTCACGAACAAGCGGTGACTGTCACCATACCTTTCTCTTTCAGGTGGAAGCGGCCTGTGTCCGGGATTATCACACATTTGTATGGTCTTCAGTGCCAGAAAGTACAACCGATGGCTCCCCCACCCATGCCAGTGTCCAATTCCAAGGTATGAAGAAAAGTGGGAAACAGTTGGCGGAGCCACAGAAGTGGTACTTTGGGAGAAAGTTTTGGGCTAACAGGCATAAGGAGCCCAGAGCAGGAGGAAATGGGGTGCAGGTAACTCCTCACTTCCAGGCCTAATGGTGTTCCAGTGTCATTCCAGCTGCTGAGGAGGTGGGGGCTGCAGAATAACTTGAAGCCAGGATATCAGTGCCAGCCTGGGCAACCTACCAGACCCTGTCTCAAAATAAATAAATAAATAGGCCTTGTGAGACTTTTTAGCAAGTTATCACAGGGTTAGCACCTAGCACTTAAAGAATCCTATAGAAGGATGGAGTTAGAGGATGTTTACCCCAAACACTCCCACTGTGGAACAAAGAAAAATGTAACGTCAGAAAAGAGTAGCCATAGCAGTTTCAAGACCTAGATTTAGACCTCAGCTCTCTGCTTTACAAGCTGTTTGTCATTGAGCAGGTCCCTGCTTGTAGGAACA
Source organism: Ondatra zibethicus (assembly GCA_004026605.1). NCBI lineage: Eukaryota > Metazoa > Chordata > Mammalia > Rodentia > Cricetidae > Ondatra > Ondatra zibethicus. The sequence goes on along the minus strand of PVIU01000780.1, from coordinate 62,976 downwards.
ATGCAGGGATTTAAGATGATCTGGAACGTTGGTAGGGGGTGTGGCGCATGCCGGCACTCATCGTGTGGCAGTTAGTGTAACGAGGAGGAGGAAACAGGTTTGAAAAAGAAGGTGGCTGGACACGGAGGAGGAGGAAGCATATGCCAAGGACCAGTCCCAAGGGAGTGGGCAGTCGGGTAACTGGGTGACACCTCTCCTCCCCTAATAAGAAAAGGGACCTGCTAGCCCTTGAGAGCCAGAGGTGATACTGGGGTTCTGGGCCATTCTTCCCACAGCCAGCTACCTGCCCAAACCAGGAGCCCAACTCTACCAGTTCCGATATGTGAACCGCCAGGGCCGGGTGTGTGGGCAGAGCCCCCCATTCCAGTTCCGAGAGCCAAGGCCCATGGATGAGCTGGTGACCCTGGAGGAGGCTGATGGAGGCTCTGACATCCTGTTGGTTGTCCCTAAGGCCACTGTGCTTCAGGTAAGGAAAGAATAGCAGACTCCTTCCTCAGCCAGGTATACCAAGGACAGCGTTATAAGGGCACCTTATGCTTCACTTTCCCTTCTCTGCCACCCCAACTGGAGACTTCACTGAGAGTTACCAAAGGTCTGCTCTCCAGAAACTAAGCCTTCACATAGACACAGACACATAGGACAGTGAAGCAAGTCATTCTCGGCCAGTGTAACTCAGGGTTCCTAGAACTGAGCCAGCCTTTTCAGAGAGACACTGCCTGCCCTCTGAGTCCTACAGGAGAGCCACAGGATGGAGGGAAACTGCCCCAGGGAACGCAGGGAGGAAGGGAGGCTGAGAACTACCTCTAGCATAGGTAAGGCAGGGCTCTGAACTATCCCAGCCAGTACCAGAGGTGCTGACCACATATGGCTCTTTGGCAAGTCAGATGTGACTGATCCGATCTGAGGTATAATCACAGGTAGGATAACACACTACATTTTGAACACTTAGTATTTTAACATTTGTTTATTTATGTGTATCTGTGTATGTGTGTGTGTGTATATATGTATATATGTGGGTACATATATACCATAACACATGTGAAGGTCAGAGATCAACTTATGGGAGTTAGTTCTCACCTCCTACTGTGTAGGTTGAACTTGGGTTTCCAGAGTTTGTAACAAGTACCTTTATCTAATGAGCCAACTTGCTGACCCAGCCATGGAACTCTTAACCACCATCCCTCAGTTACTTTTCCTAGCCCAGGCTTGTGTACATACATGGATACAGAGACCAGAATGGAGTGTCCTAGAATACTCTGGAGCTGGAGTTATGGGTGGTTGTGAGCTATCTGATAAAGTTGCTGGGAACTAAATTCTTGTCCTCTAGCATAACAAGCACTCTTGACTGCTGAGCTGTTTCTCTAGCCCTCATACCTTATTAAGTGGACACTAAAAAATTTAAACTTAAAAATGTGCCTTAAATATTTCCACTGGGCGCTGGGTGGTGGTGACGCACGCCTTTAATCCCAGCACTTGGGAGGCAGAGGCAGGCAGATCTTTGTTAGTTCGAGACCAGCCTGGTCTACAAGAGCTAGTTCCAGGACAGGCTCCAAAGCCACAGAGAAACCCTGTCTCAAAAAAAAAAAAATATTTCCACTGGACATAGAGAAGAGTGTTAAGAGCAAAGGGACAAGGCTGGGCGATGGTGTCCCATGCCTTTAATCTCAGCACTCGGGAGGCAGAGGCAGGAGGATCTCTGTGAGTTCGAGGCCCACCTGGTCTACAAGAGCTAGTTCCAGGACAGGCTCCAAAGTTACAGAAAAACCCTGTCTCAAAAAACCAAAAAAAAAAAAAAAAAAAAAAAGAGCAAAGGGACAGGTATTAGGAAGAGAATCTGGGGTAGGTGAGGGACAGGGACAGGTAGGGAGGCAGGGATTCTCCAAATGGGAGAGAAGTTGCTCAGAAGGTGGGAGTTAGTAGCTCCTCAGTGATGTGAACAAAGCTCTGCTCTCTGGAACCAACACAATAGGAAGATGTTTCTACCTAAGTAAGAAATAATGCACACTGCTGCCGGGGCTCTGCTGGACATTGACCTCACACCTGACAAGTTCAGTGGTTTGACTAGTAAAGAACTACATTGGAGATTTACCCAAATCTGTCTGACTCCATTGAGATGGGGTAAACTTAGAACCCCCTTGCCTCACAGATACACCCCTTCTCCCCATGCTCTTGCAGAACCAGCTGGATGAGAGCCAGCAGGAACGGAATGACCTGATGCAGCTGAAGCTGCAGTTGGAGGATCAGGTGACAGAGCTGAGGAGCCGAGTGCAGGAGCTGGAGACGGCTCTCTCCACTGCCAGGCGGGAACACTCAGAGCTCACAGAGCAATACAAGGTGCGGGTTGGGGCTGATGGGGAATGGGGCATAGACCCAGCCAGGCGGAGAAAGGAAAAATGTCAGTGGTGTTTTAAGATGGTCCTTGCATCAAGGAAATAGGCTTAAGGGTAATGAGTGAGACTAAACTCTAATATGGACCCGGGAATAATGCCAGGTAACAGTTTCTCCATTCAGCCTTTCCAAGGAAGGTAGCAGGACAGAAGTGCGGGATATAATGTTAAGCCTGAGTCTTGCCCTCACCCTCTGTCTTTTCTTGGTGGAACCTTAATTCCAGGCACTCTCTCGGTCCCATGGGGAGCTCACAGAAGAGAGGGACATCCTGAGCCAGCAGCAGGGAGAACATGTGGCCCGTATCCTGGAGTTAGAGGATGACATCCACACCATCAGTGACAAAGTGCTGATGAAGGAGGTGGAACTGGACAGGTACGGGCACCTGTGCATCACTCCGTCCCTGTTCAGATGGGCATACCTGTTATATGTCCTACTGTTCAGATGGGCATACCTGTTATATGTCCCTGGTCAGATGGGCATACCTGTTATATGTCCCTGTTCAGATGGGCATACCTGTTATATGTCCCTGGTCAGATGGGCATACCTGTTATATGTTCTACTGGTCAGATGGGCATACCTGTTATATGTCCCTGGTCAGATGGGCATACCTGTTATATGTTCTACTGTTCAGATGGGCATACCTGTTATATGTCCCTGGTCAGATGGGCATACCTGTTATATGTCCTACTGTTCAGATGGGCATACCTGTTATATGTCCTACTGGTCAGATGGGCATACCTGTTATATGTTCTACTGGTCAGATGGGCATACCTGTTATATGTTCTACTGGTTTCTTCAGCTCTTCACAGTCTCACACAGGGAATTCTAGTTATAAGGGTTTCTTTCTGCCAGTCCTTTATCATCTCTCCTAACGCTATCCTACGTTTCTCATCTTCAGAAAGATCAGTTGTATTTATTGTATGGCAGAAGCTAAGCAGAATTAGAGATGGGATATTTTCAAGAAGAGATTGGATAGGAATGCACAATAAAGATATTGATTTCAGACTTTGCTGCAGGGTGATGCCTGTCGATAGTTCCATCTTCCAGGGCAGCTGAGCCAAGAGCATCACTTGAGTCTAGCCTGGGAAACAGCAAGACTTCATAATGTAGTCATATAAATAAGTATGTGTGTATATGTGTTATATAAATAACCAAATTATATATTTAAAGCACAGGAGAAGAATTAGATTCCATCCTTGTTATTGGAAATGGTCAATGTCACAGCTCAGTGGTAAAAACACCGTTGAGTGTGTGCAAGGCCCTAACTTCCAGCACTATTAAAAAAAAAGAGAGAGAAATGTTTAAGTTCGTGACCCGGGAGTATGGCAAAAGATATAAATCACAGAATCTTTTCGTTGGGTCTGTTTGTTTTTTGAAACAGTCTCACTGTGTGGCTCTGGCTGTCCTGGACCTTACTATGTAGACCAGACTGGCCTCAGACTTGCAGAGATCCTCCTGCCTCTGCCTCCTAAATGTTAACACTAAAACCATGGACCTCCATGCCTAAGTTACAGAATCTTAACACTGAGAGGGACATAAGGTATGTAAGAGAATGTCACTCTCAGGGCAACCTCTTCCGGTATCAAACAGCTGTCACTTTTGTGTCTATTTATAGAACCAAGCTCTACTCATTGGAGAAGCAGAGATAGGAAGATCACCAGTTAGACCTTCCTGAACTGCATAGTTAGTTTTAGACCAGCTTGGGCTGCATGATGAGTTACAGACCAGCCTTGGCTAATGAATTATAGATCAGCCTGAGCTACATAATGAGTTATAGACCAGCCTGGGCTACACAGTAACTTGTAGACCAGGCTGGGCTGTGTAACAGATAAGTTCCTGAAAAGAAAGAAGAAAAAAAAAACAGAGACCACAGTTATCACAGTTACATCTATCAACTAACATAAATACTGACCAACATCCATGCCTGTCTTTCAGATTCTTTACTATGTCCAACACTCCAAATGTTTTGTTTTTTCGAGACAGGGTTTCACTGTAGCTTTGGAGCCTGTCCTGGAACTAGCTCTTGTAGACCAGGCTGGCCGCGAACTCACAGAGATCCGCCTGCCTCTGCCTCCCGAGTGCTGGGATTAAAGGCGTGCGCCACCACCGCCCGGCTTTTTTTGGTTTTTTGAGACAGGGTTTTGCTGTAGCTTTGGAGCCTGTCCTGGAACTAGCTCTTGTAGACCAGGTTGGCCTCGAACTCACAGAGATCCGCCTGCCTCTGCCTCCTGAGAGCCACCACCACCTGGCCACTCCAGTTCTTTTGTCTATCAGAGAGTATCATCAAGTCACTTTCATTCAGCGTTGTTGATTTTTTAACGACCGCTGTAATCTTTGTGAAGGAAAAAGCAGCTCTACCCAAGTCTCAGGCAGTCAGGAAAGCATCTTGAGAGGTTGCTTCATAACATACCCACCTTACCCTTGTCAGTACAATGTGTCTGTGTTTGCAGAAACCCCTGGACCAATGGTCCACAGACAATGCCTCACATTGACCATCCAGCCTACCACCTGTTCTTATATGATTTAGAGGCTGATGATGAAATAAAAGAAGCATAATATTTTATGGTAATGGAAATGATATGATATGTCAGTGTTCATTAAGTAAGGTTTTATTGGGCCATTCACATCTTTGCATACACTGTCTGTGTCCTCTCCCAAATCTGCCCCGTCTGATCTATGACAAGTTTAGAATCAATACTGATTGTCCATTGTCTTTGAAAGATTGGATTTTCAACTCTTAAAAGTGGAAACAGGGAGCCATTGCTAGAACATCCTGTACAGTGGTCTATAAAGAGGAAAAAGTTGGGCAGTGGCGCACACCATAATCCCAGCGCTCCTGAGGCAGGGGCAGGTGGATCTCTAAGAGTTCAAAGCCAGCCTGGTCTACATAGTGAGTTGCAGGGCATCCAGGACTGTCACACAGAGAAACCCTGTCTCAAAAAACAAAAATAAAAAAGGAAAGAAAAGCAGTTTATGATTATGCTCTAGAAAATTGCAGGTCAGAGGTCTGAGTATTTCAGCCCAGCACTGTCGTCTCATATTGACAGGGTTAGAGACACAGTGAAGGCCCTGACTCGGGAACAAGAGCTGCTCCTGAGGCAGCTGAAGGAATCCCAGGCAGACAAGGAACAGAGCAAGGTAAGAGATTCCAAGTGGGTTTGCTTTCTTTCTTAGTTTTTCAGCTAGTGTTCATTGAGTCCCTTCTAAAAGCTGGGCACCCCTGAGGGTAAAAATGTAAAGGAGATCCTGCGTACTCTTTCCTCCATGGTACAATGCCTGCCCAAATCACAGAGTGTCACAATAAAAACCTAATCTAGTGTCACAGAGTTCCAGAGAGGTAGATGAGAACCCATCTCATTGGACTTTAGAAGCAACTGCTGAGTGCATACTTACAGTGATGGAGCGAGAGGATCCCTGCGACTTGGTGGCCAGACAGTCTAGCCAATTGGCAAGTAGAGAACATTTGAGGAAGACACCCAAGGTCGAGATCAACCTCTGGTCTGCGTGGGTGGGTGCAGGCATGCACATGCACACACGCATAAATGCAAAGGCTATCAAAAGGGGGATGTAAAGGCCAGGCTCGATGATGTGCTTGTTGTGGTCTAGCACTCAGGAGGCTGAGGCAGAAGGATTTTGAGTTCAAGGTCAGCCTAGGCTGAGACTATCTAGGTAGTACAGAAAGAATGAAGGAATTTAAGCTTTGAACACCTTGAGTCACAGACAAGTAGATGATAAGTGATGGCAGTTTTTAAACTGTCAACCTTATAGTCCTGGTTTACTCTTCAATTTGATAGAAAATACAAAGGAAATTTTATCCTGAGGATTACATAAAAATGAAGTAACCTAAAAGCACACACCAATGGAGCAGTGCGCTCCAATGTGTTGACTTATGTTTTGATGTGCTTCCAAAAACAGTTTTTAATAATTTAGAACAAGGTTAGAGCCGAGACTGTAGTTCAATGTTGAGCAAGGGAAAAAAATATGATAAATTAAAATATTTGCAGAACCTTCAGTGGCTTTCTCAGAACCCTGGGCTTCTCTAGAAAACTGCTCACACATGAAAAATGGAATTCGAACAGAGTATGATGGTACTGTAATTCCAGCACTGGGGAGACTGAGGCAGGAAGACTGCCGTAAGCTTGAAGTAGCCTTGGCCACGTAGCAAGACCTTGTCTTCAAAATATAAAACAATACAAATAAAACAGTGGGTTGAATTAAGTAGAACAAAGAAAGATGAAAGGGACAGCTTAAGGGAGCGTGTGTGTGCAGATGGAGGGAAGGTGGGCATCACAGTGGAGGATCTGCAGAGTTTGAGGGAAGGTGGGCATCACAGTGGGGGATCTGCAGAGATTGAGGGAAGGTGGGCATCACTGGAGGATCTGCAGAGTTTGAGGGAAGGTGGGCATCACTGGAGGATCTGGAGTTGAACCTTTTTCACTTCAGTGAAAAGTGCCTAAAGAATTGTACTGAGAAGCACTGACCACCTGCTAGAAAATAACTCATCACAACACTATGCAGTCATCCCATAGGAGCAGCCACGCCTGAGCTAATGTGGTTATGGCCGTAATAAACAAGAGAAGGTACTTTGTGGCCAGGATGGAGAGTGGAAAAATCTATCGCTTTCTCCTGTGAACTGCTAGGGAGAGAAGAGGAGCAAGCATAGCACCCAAATGTTCAGCTAGGTGAATTGAGAAATGCTCAGTACAGCAGACAGAAATGATAGTGGTCCCAGGAAAGGCTGGGCATGGTAACATGAACCTGTAATCTCAGCACGCAGGTGACAGAAGCAAGAGGAGGATTGTGCATTAGTGGCCAGTTGCAGGGCCGTAGTGCAGGAAGAGGGACTAAAACAGAGACTCAGGGAAGGGAGAAGAGGGGGAAGGAAAAAGTCAGTTGTGAGAGGCGCAATATTCTGTTCTGATTTAGAGGAGAGTAGAAAAGCACAGCAGGATGTGGGATGCTCCTGTGTAAGACCCAGGCTGTGATGCTCTGGACAATTCATCAGGAGCTGAAACTAGACGTTCAAGACTGAGACCCTTTGAGCTGAGGGCCCAAGAAGATCTGGCAAGAGCTGACTGCTTCCACTTGTACTGAATCTAAAAAGTGGACCCTGCCTCTCTCATCACCCGGCAGGAAGGCAACCTGCCCCTGGTGCGCCAGCACTCCTCCCCTGGTCCTTACCTGCCTCCACTTCCATCAGGTCGAGTTCCAGATGGTCCGAGAGGAGAACTGCCGCTTAACTGTAGAGCTGCAGGAGGCCGAGGGCCGGCGGGAAGAGCAAGGTGCTCAGGTTCAGCAACTGAAGGAGAAGGTGGCCCATTTGAAGGACACCCTGGCTCACGCCCAGCAGAAAGTGGTGAGTGAAGATCTGTCGGTGATAGGAAGCAGTGAGTTCCAAAGTAGTCTGGACATGTTTTGGTGTCCAGAGAGAAGAGGCAAAGATAGCTAAGGTAAGTCCTGGGTTCCGATGAGGGGGCTCCGTCTCACAAGTGGTTCACAAGAAGGATCTGATGAGGGGGCTCCGTCTCACAAGTGGTTCACAAGAAGGATCTGATCTCTGTCCTTTTTCTCTGGAGGCCGAGCTGGAACCCCTGAAAGAGCAACTTCGAGGGGTCCAGGAACTTGCAGCCTCAAGCCAACAGAAAGCCGCCCTTCTTGGGGAGGAGTTGGCCAGTGCAGCGGGAGCCAGGGATCGCACCATAGCTGAGCTGCACCGCAGTCGCCTGGAAGTGGCTGAAGTCAGTGGCCGACTGGCTGAGCTCAGCCTGCACATGAAGGAAGAAAAGTGCCAGTGGAGCAAGGAGCGGACAGGGCTGCTGCAGAATGTGGAGGTAGAGGGTGATCCTTCCCCACCTCAGGAACTCTGAGAGGAGGGGAGACCCTTGGAAGACTTGAGGGGAGGTACTCTTTAATTTCCAGGCATGAGCCAGCCCTAACAGGGAATCCCAGTCCTGATCACCAAAATACCTTCCCTAGTAACCATCCTTGGTGTAGGAACGTTCACTGTCATGGGCACCGGGCCCTGCCATAGTGCCCACTCCTGTTGCACAGAGCTGCTGCTTCAGTGAGGAGCAGAAGTGAGGAACTTGCTCAGACACAGTTTAGTCCCCCAGACATAGAAGAAAGGGACCCAGCGAGGGTAATGCTATTTCCTTACATCACTTGCCACTTCACCTCCTCCCTCCTGTTGTCCTTTGTACCATCTCTAGGCTGAGAAGGACAAGGTCCTGAAGCTGAGCTCAGAGATCCTCCGGCTGGAGAAGACCGTACAGGAGGAGAGGAGCCAGAGCCACGTATTCAAGACTGAACTGGCACGAGAAAAGGATTCTAGCCTGGTGAGGTGCCCTTCCAGCTTGGAGTCAGACCCCTGTCCTGATGGATTAGTGCCCCTTTCACAGTCTCGGCTCTGAAGTACTATAATGACTTGCAGTCCTCAGGGTTTGAGTGTGCACGTTTCCTTTCTGCTCACAGTACACTTCTGGTCCTGGAGGGATAACACAGGAGAGTTATGGGGTGACTTCTGGAATTATCAAAGCCTCTTCACCCAGCCTAAGACAGTTACCTGGGGCCACATTTGAGAGGTAGAGTCTAGGACTTTAGCCTGAGCCCTGGGAACCAAGACAGGGCCCTTGTGGAAGAAATGCTTTGTGTGTGGAACAAGAGAGAACCTAGTTGAAGTTTTGGACCAGTTTCTTGGTGGCACATTGCAGGCTCCAGGCTCCATGACCCTTTTCCCTCAGGTGCAGCTGTCAGAGAGTAAGCGAGAGCTGACAGAGCTGCGCTCAGCCCTCCGTGTGCTCCAGAAGGAAAAGGAGCAGCTGCAGGCAGAGAAACAGGTAAGACTTGTGTAGTTCAAGCCCTGGATGTCAAAGCCAAGAGCTAGGGGACTCAAACTTCTATATCATCTTGGTAATCTCTTGGCTCAGAAACCGGAATCTCTTTGAGGATGCAGAGGCTGAAAAGGGGCACCGACTCCTCTTAGGAGCTAACTTTGTGCAGGGTAGAGGAGAGCTCCCAATTAAGGGAATCTGCCTTGTGCAGATTTCCCATGTGAAAGCATCTACGATGTCATCTGGGAGCACGGAAAGCTCAGGAGGCCGTAGCGTTGGCCCCTGCAGGCTTCAGCAGATGCCTGTTTCTTGCCCACTCCAGGAATTGCTAGAGTACATGAGGAAGCTGGAGGCCCGTCTGGAGAAGGTGGCAGATGAGAAGTGGGATGAAGATGCTGCCACAGAGGATGAGGAGGCCACTGCTGGGCTGAGTCTGTCCCCAATCTGTGACACCTCTTCTCCTTGGCCCCTCTTTGAGGAAGCAGCCTAGCCTTCCCTCCCCATTCCCAGTGCCCTCTGCAGTCGAACTGTCTCCCTCCTCAGATTCCTATGGCTGACCTTTCTTCTCTATCTGCCTTCCCTCCCATAGACGGCCCTGCAGCTCTGTCAGACTCAGAGGATGAGTCCCCAGAGGACATGAGGCTCCCATCCTATGGCTTGTGTGAGCGTGGAAATCCAGGCTCCTCTCCTCCTGGGCTCCGGGAGGCGTCTTCCCTTGTTGTCATCAACCAGCCAGCACCCATTGCTCCCCACCCCTCAGGGCCAGGGGAGGACAGCAGCTCTGACTCAGTGAGTAGTGAGAGCCCACAGGCACTGAAGTAAGCAGGCAGGAGAGTCCCACAGGAGCCGGGCAGAAAGCCTGCAGCACACAGCACTCTTCCTCTGGGCTGGAAGAGACAGGGCTGGCCTCTCTTCAACACTGCTAACAGGACCAGGCTTGGGGGCTCAGGCCTTCAGAGAGTTCAAGGTCAGCCTGGGCTGTGTAACTCCAGGCCAGCCAAGATCAGTAGTGAAATCTCTTAAAAAAAAAAAGAAAAAAAGAGTCACCCAAAACCCAGGACAGCTCAATAACCTCAGTGCTTCCAGCCCGAGCCCTGGCAGAACCCCGTTCCTGCCTCAGTCTTCCTTCTACCCTCTGTTCAGCCCCAGCCTTGGCTTCTCTGCCCTTACCCACCCCGGAGTGTCACTTCCCTGCCTCAGAGCACCACCCAAATCCAGCACTGTCTCTCTGGTTCCAGGAGGCTGAAGATGAGAAGTCAGTCCTGATGGCGGCTGTGCAGAGTGGGGGTGAGGAGGCCAATCTTTTGCTTCCTGAACTCAGCAGTGCCTTCTGTGACATGGCCAGGTGAGGGCAACACAAAGAGGGAAGGAGGTCAGGTGTGAGCAGTCACCAGGCTCTGTCCCCAAACTCCCCTTCTTGGCTCAACCAAGAAGAGACGGTACCATTGTGGTTGACAGAAATATCAGCTACCTCCACAAATCCCAGGTGGTTTCATGTTCTCTCTCCCTGCCTATTGACTGGCTTCTGTGTTGTTGTATCATCGTCTTCTGTGGAGCCCAAATTACCCTGCTTCCCCTCTCTCCTGCCCCACCCCCTCCCCAACCACCAGGTAGGTACCTAGGTCTTCAGGAAGAAAGGTGACCAAAGCCTCAGAGATGGAGACCGTGAAGACCACCATCCAGCATCTGTCTGGCTGTGCCTGAGACGTTCCTCATCTCTGACTTCCTGGGAGACTTGGGGGGTGGGGGGCCTGGGGGTGGGGGTGTCGTCAGGTGTCAGGCGGCTTCTGCCTGGCTCTCCAGTCCTAGTGAGGCAGGCAGAGCCTTAGGGAAGAGAGTATTATCACCTGGCTTGGGGCAGAAAGGACCTATGCTGTCATCCCTCTCTGCTGGAGCAGGAAGATGAAGAACAGTGTCAGACCCATTTTCAGCCTCATTAGGCAGCAGACGGAGATGGAGGGAGGAGAGCAGGCGGATGGGGGATGGGTTCTATACTACAGACACTGGCAGGGACTCATGCAGAGAGGACATGGCCATCTAAAGAACTAAGGCATCCAGTATCGTGAGCAGAAAAATGCCTTAGGAGAGGCCTGAGCAGAGGTGACCAGGATGGCACATCAGGGACAAGAAACACATGGGTTTTGTTCCCTGAGGTCTCCAGGTCAAGAAGGCAACAGAAGTTGGACATGGTGGTGCCTGCCTGAAGTCTCAGCCCTTGGGAGGAAAGGGAGGAGAATGAGGAACTCAGGGGTCACCCTCTGCTTCATGACAAGCTTAAGGCCCTATATTAAAGATAACAGTGAAGGCACTGGAACACCCTAACCCTCTCAATTTTCCTCATCTCTCTCCAGTGGCTTTGCAGTGGGTTCCCTGTCGGAGGTCAGCACTGGGGTCTCAGCCATCCCTCCCTGGAAGGAATGTCCTGTTTGTAAGGAGCGCTTCCCTCCTGAGAGTGGCAAGGACGCCCTGGAGGACCACATGGATGGACATTTCTTTCTCAGCACCCAGGACCCCTTCACCTTTGAGTGATGTCACCCCTCCCTAGTATGTAGACACACACTCACACACACACAAATCCGAGCTCATGCCCATTTTCCATCACTCTGGGCTCTGTAATATTCTGTTCCTACAAACCATGCCTGCGTCCTGCTTCTACCCCAGGCTTTATAACTCCGTCTTCTATCCTGACTCCTCTGTTCCAGGCAAGGATCTGTCTTGGGAGCAGTGGCTGAGTTTACTCTCTGAAAACAGTTTAGAGGAACCAAGATGAAGGGGCTTTCCCCTGTGGGAACAGAATTATCCATTACTAGCCCAAGTACACAGCTACACACACACACACACACAAACTCCCTTCTGATGCTTGAAAGCCAGCTCCTGGGGCACCCCACCCTCTCTTCTTCAGTTTGTTTTGTTTACTCGAGTTTTTTCTGGGGCTGCATGGAGGTCTTTTCAGTTCTTGGCTTCACTGATTCTTTCTGTTCCCACTGCTTTTCACACCTGTCCAGCCTCTCCCATGGCCGTAGGTCACAAGTTCGGAAGTTTCTTCTATATTTTTAAGAATTCATGTACCTTCTCATACCGCCCCATATCCAAGTCCTCAGATGGAAAAGAAAATGTATTTGTGCCTTTTGTGAGGGATGGGGGGACAAAGGATCCCAGGTGCCCCCATTTCCCAGCCCTCTCTAGGCCCCCCACAGCAATAAGAACCCCTCTCCCTTAAACTGCCCTCTTATCTGTAACTTGGACAAATATATTTATATGATACGTGTTACTGCTGTCATACAGTGTGTTCTTGTCAAGAGGCATTACTACAAAAAGAGGGGCCTCAAGTTCCTAGACACTGGTGGGGGAGGGAGCGAAATGATAGACAGGTACATTCTTACCGGGGCCCTCTGTTATGCTAGCCACCCGAGGCCACAAGGGAAGAAAAGACCCTGTATCTCAGTGGGGTCTGGCCTGCAGCATATTTTTAAATCGATAATGGGATGGGAAGGGACATGCAGGAGAAGGCCAGGTTTCTGCTGCTCATGCCTGCACCCTCTGTGGTCACCTTTGTTACACCCTGAACCAATAGGTATCACTCCCGCCAAGTGTACACCTTCGAGTTCTGTCTAGTGAGGCCCTAAGCTGCAAAGTGTCAAGATTTTAGCATCCCTACCCACCGTGTGATGCATCTTCACATAACCCCATGCACTCTTTGACTGTACAATCACACGAACACATTCATCTACCCCAACAAGCTGTCTGGGTGACACAAACATCCACAGCACCATAAAACATATTAAGGACCTGTGGTGCTCACCAAGGCTCTGTGTGCCCTGCCAGACACACCTACAGCTCCCTTGCTCTGTCCCCAAATCACCCTTCTCAGCACCTTCCATTCCCTTCAGGTTCACTCTTTGGGCCACCCCCACAATCCCTGCTTTCACCCACCCTCTTCCTGAAGCACCTGGATGACATCTTACATCCTTCCCTCAGACTCTGTCTCCTAGCAACCCCATCTCATTCCCTGAATCCTTTCCAAGGAAATTGGAGATAATGGATCTCTCTCTTCTCTCCATCTCAACCTCTCTTTATTGATCCTCCTTTAATGAAAGTTAATTATAACAATGATTTAATTAATAGAACCCCTCTCTTCCTTTATTGCTTCCCGTATTAAGACTATTAATAAATACGAGCTGGGCTGACAGAGGCATCCATCACCTGCCCAGGATTCCCCCATCCCTCCTTTTCCCCTCCCCTCCTCCCCTCCCTCCCTTGGCCTATAAACTTGCCGGGGTAGTGGGGGTTAATCAGAGAGGAATTATGAGCCAACATCCCCAGCAGGAGGTGCATTTAATGAAATCACTTGTGATTTATGTCTGGGGGAGGTTGGGAGGGAAGAATCTGGGACCTACACATTCTGGCTTCCAAGAGTTGGTTCCCTAGAGCAAAAGGAGAAGGGAGACAGAAATCAGATCCAGACCCAGGCCGCCTGCTCCCTGCTAACCCTCCACCGCACACAAAAGCTACATGGCTAACCAAGCCAAGCATTGACACATAACTGTCTCACTAGAGGCAGTTGTGAGGATCACACTGTGGGCTTTGTCCCTCCTCACCCCCTTCCTGCCCCTCAGCTCTGTCCTGCTTCACCCACAGCTGTTCTATGCTTCCTCCTCTATGAAGCACGCCCCCCATGTGGACATCAAGCACTTCCAGCTGCTCCTTCCTTTGACCCCATGTATCTCTTCCTGTGTGGTGTGTGTGTTTGCACTGGGACTTCTGCAGGTGTTCACACTTGCTCCTCTTCCTAACTTATACTTTACCTCCCTGTGCAAGCATCCCTGCTCCTATACATTTGTGGTGTTCGGCAGCTCACCCCCTCAACACCTCCATTCTGAAATGGAAGGATGAGTCCTTATCTTCCTGCTTCCCAGCTTCTGTGCAGTCACTGAGAACTGAAGGCCCTGGAGTGAGGAGAAGCCAGGTAAAGGGGCAGCAGAGAGGGGATGCCTGTCAGTATCTGTCATCAAAGAATGAATCCAAATGGCAGGGCTTGCCTAGCTTGTCCAAGTTCTGGTCGGACCTCCCGGGAACCTTGGTGGCTGATCCCATCTACAGGAACTTGAAGTGTGAATGGCTTCGTGTGCCAGTGCAGGGTCTTCATTAGCGCATCCACTGTGCTCTTCCACCTCTCACCCTGCTGTAAGGAACCTTGTGCTACAGTAGAACAGAACCATTTCACAGAAATATGCACTGTTTTTAAATGACTCTGAGCAGCTGCTTTTCTGTCCACCGAAAGGATGCTTCAAAGCCTGCTTGACTTCTCAGCATAGTCTCTGAAAAAAGCATAGAACACACACGGCATGCTTGTAAACCACACTGTGTCAGCTGGGCATGCCTGGAATCTCAGGAACTGGGAATTGGATAATTTCAGATTCAAGTCCGGCTTGAAATCATGAAATCCTGTTTCAAAGGACCAAGGGCTGGGTAGGTGTGGTATCTCAGACTTGTAATCCTAGCACTCAGGAGGCTAAGTCAGGAGGATCTTTGCAAGGTTCAAGCCAGAATAACAGCAGAATGAGACCTTAAAAGGAAAAAAAAAAAAAGTCAGGCAATAGTGGTGCATGTCTTTAATCCCAGGAATCTGGAGGCAGAGACAAGCAGATCTCTGAGTTTGAGGCCAGCCAGGTCTATAGAGTGAGTTCCAGGACAACCAGGACTACACAGAGAAACCCTGTCTTGAAAATAATAGTAATAATAATAAACTAGAAGGAGGAAGAGAAGAAGCAGTGCAGACCTTACCTAGGTTGAACACACCCTAGTCACATCTCCAGCACTGCAAAGAAACAAAAGCCCATTCTTTATCATGTGTACAAGGTTTTCATCCTTTTGCAAGCAACATGAAAGTAGGCTCTGAGATTATATGTCCCTGTGTCTCCTAAATCTAATATAGGAACTGGCAGAGATGATGATTCCTTAAAAATGTTTTTCATTTCACTTTATGCACACAATATATAAAGAATAGAATGAGCAACCTGAAATCACCAACCAGTTTTCTTCTTTTTTCTTTTCTTGATTTTTTTTTTTTTTTTTTTTTGGATACAGGGTTTCTCTGTGTATCCCTGGCTATATTGGAACTTGTTCTATAGACCAGAATGACCTCAAACTCAGAGACCCTTTCCCTCTGTCTCCCAAGTGCTTGGATGAAAGATAATAGGGCACCACATCTGGCTGTCTTCCCTCCCTCCCTCTCTCCTTCCCTCTTTCTCTCTCTCTCTTAAAAATGTGTATGGGTGGTTTGCCTGCATATATGTCTGTGAGTATGCATGCCCTGAAGAGGCCAGAAGAGAACATCAGATCCCCTAAAACTGGAGTTATAGATGGTTGTATAACTAAAACCATGTGGGTTCTGGGAATTGAACCTGGGTCCACTGGAAGAGTAGTAAGTGCTCTTAACTGCTACAAGTTAAGTGCCATCTCTCCAGCCCCCATAACCAGCTTTAAATCACCAAATATCACTACACCATTGAAGTGCTATCGATTGCTTGACAAAAGCAAAACATGGAGTCAGTTACTACTGAGATGTTTCTGTAAACTTAAGAAACATTGTTGAGTGTTCTTTATGAGTGAATGCAATAGTTAAAAGCATACTGTTATGCCAAGTGATGGTGCACACACCTTTAATCCCAGCACTCAGCAAGTAGAGGCAGGCAAATCTCAAGGGCAGCCTAGTCCAGGACAGCCAGGGCTACACAGAGAAATGCTGTCTCTTAAAACAAAAACACAACAACAACAAACCATTAAAGAGATTGTTGTTGATGTAATCAGAAAAATACAAGAAACAAGGTAAGTGCTACTTTAGTAGCTGGGACCCAAAAGGATATCTATTTAACCAAGCCTGGGAAACACCAAGTTTCCTATGGGTAACAAAGAGGGACCAAGTCTTGAGGGATGAGTAGATATGAGCCTGCCATGTGCAGGCAGAAGGGACAAAATATACAAAGACCTAACTTTCTCTGTAATCTAGGCATAGGGAAACCTGTTGAGAGGAGCATGCTCAATGTGGGGTTGAGGCTGAACTGTTGTCTGCTGACTTCTCGTATATTCAATCAATAAATGTTAATGTTGGGTATCTAGAATGTGCAGGTGCTATGTTTGGCACTGGAGAAACACATGAACAAAACAGGAATACATACTTATGACATACTCTCTAGTGTTAGATCATCAAGGTCCAGAGAATCCACCTAAAAACCTATTATAACAATCCAGATCAAAATTTATGTGAGCTGGAGATAATTAAATATGAGAAGTGAGCAGAAAGAATCAAGGTGATGCCATGTTTCTGGTATTAAAGACCAGATAGCTGATGACGCCTGTCGCTAAATAAATAGTATAAATAGAGAAATAGATATGAGGAAGAGACGGATTGGTACAATTTTGGCTCATGGGAGCCCTGTTATTTGGGGGACCTTATGAAGGAGAAACTGGTCCAGTAAGCAATCAGGTAGTCATTTAAATCCTGAGGCTAAGAGAATTTGGAGCTGAAATAGAGATTAAGATCTCAAACAGTAAAGTCAATATGAGCGTAGAAAGACCTTCCAGTCGTCTTGCATAAAATGAAGGTCAGAGAGTCAGGGGCAGAGAACATCAACATGGAAGGGAGGGGTGGAGGATGCTGAGTGATGGGGAAGATGGAAAAGGACCAGAGAGAAGTATGAAGCTACTCAGGACAGGTAAATCAAGGAGAGGGTCCAGCAGAAGCAGGATCAGCACAAATGCCAGGAAAATGACTCCTGGAAGTCACTGGACTAACAGCCAGGGATCACTGATAGCAGGCACAGATGACTTTGAGGAGAGCCCAGGGAGGCAGTGGCTGCATAGCTGGACTTCATAGAGCCTGCAATAGACAGAGCTCTGACCTGTAGGGATTGGGAATCTCTCCAGACTCATAAAAAACGAGGGCTGGGCCAGCAAAATAGTTCGGCAGTTTAAAGCATTGCTGCCGAGCCTGGCCAGCTGAGTTTGATTCTCAGGACCCACACCGTTGAAAGAAAGGAACCAACTTCTGTAAGTGGTCCTCTGACGTCCACAGTGGCACCATGGCACATGCAGACACACATATACATGTAAAGAATAAGTGAATTTTAATGTAATAAAATAAATGAATGCCCCTGAACCAAAGTATAAGAAAAAACAGGAGCAGAACTCTAACCTCAGAGATTCTCCAGCCTCCTGCTAGCAGGGTGTGGAAAACACTAATTTTCTTTATTTTTGAGATAAAGACTGGCTATGTTTAGCCAGGCTAGCCTTAGACTCCTGAGCTCAAGAAATCCTCCTGCCTCGGTCTCTAATAGCTGAGAGTACAGGCACCACCAAGCCTCAAAGCTAGAATCATTAAAGTCCTGCTTTATACACTAGGGAACCCTCCAGCCACCTTACTGAATGCTCGAACTGCAACCAGTCCACACTGACATGCTGTGTGTGTAACAGACATGTGCCACTCCACACTGACATGCTGTGTGTGTGACAGATTTCAAAGGCTTAATACTTAAAAAAAATTAATTTCAGGTTGAAATGGTGCATTTTGGGAGGACACACCCTCAACCCAAAACAATAATCATTCATCTGTGTTGTAACGCCTGTGCCTACATTACTCTCAGTACAGTTTGTACGCCACTGTACCTTATGCAAGCCAGACAAGGGTCTGGAGATTGAAAGAACACACAAGAGACCAGGGTCATTCGAAAGGAGATCAGCCGAATTCCATTTATTCAAAGGTAGGGAAAACCTTAAATACCTAGCTGCTGCACAATGGAATACCCCCAGGCAGATGGGAAATTACCATGCCCAAGGTAGAGTAAACAAAGGTCTATAGCTAACCACCAGGAGGGCAGAGGGGGCATAGGAACAAACAGGATGTTTTAGCTGGCTGGCCAGAAACTGTCCTCAAGATGAACCCCAGGAGCAGGGGTAGACCCATGGGCCCTACACTATGTGAATCACAGCTGGAGCTGATAGATACATGTTATTCCGGATTATTTTTATCTTTTAAAAGAGGCCATTAGGTAATTTTACATTGTGTGTACGTCTAGGGTTACATTTCTACCATGCAGCACTGGGCTAAGTTCCACCACAGAATAAGACCCTTAGAGCAGGGCCGTGCCTAGACCTACTTCCCCATGTAAAGCAGGGCCGTGCCTAGACTCACCTCCCCGTGTAGAGCACGGCCGTGCCTAGACTCACCTCCCCGTGTAGAGCACGGCCGTGCCTAGACTCACCTCCCCGTGTGGAGCAGAGCCGTGCCTAGACTCACCTCCCCGTGTGGATCACGGCCGTGCCTAGACTCACCTCCCATGTAGAACAGAGCCGTGCCTAGTCTTGCCCTCAGCTCTCATCATCCTTCTTAGCAAGGAGACAAGCACATGGAATTCCCAAGACTACAGTCTTTCTTGTCTTTCTTTTCTCTTCTCTCTCTCTGTCTTTGTGTGTGTGTATGTGTGCATGCACATGTGGTATGTATATGGTGAGTGCAAGTCTATAAATGTGCCCACTATTGTGTGCTGAGGCCATGGAGCAGACCGCCAAGTGTCTTCATCTACCAGTCTTCTCCTTGTTGCCTTGACACAGAGTGGCTCACTAAACCAGATGCCACTTTGGTAAGGCTGGCTGCCCAGTGGAGCTATCAGGATCTGCTTGTGTTCCCTCACGCTGGGGTTACAGGTATGTTTAACCTGCTTGGGGCTAAGAATTCAAGTTCAGGTCTTCCCATTTGCATGGCAAACAACTCTTCCCTGAGGCTCTGGCTCCCTGAGGACTGGGATTGCAGACACACAGATCACCACGTCTGGTTTGGTGTAGTGCTAGAGATAAAACAAACAAACAAACAAAAAACCAAAAACAGTGTTTTACATGCTCAAGTTTTTTTCCAACTGAGCTTCATTCTAAACCCGAAAGACTACATACAGTCTTGACGCATCCTTGAGCCATGTATTCCAACCTCACAATCGGGACAGAGACTTCCGTCTACTATATGCTGTCTCTGGGGTCCCTTTTCTTTTTTTTTTTTTTAATTTATTATGTACATAGTGTTCTGGGCACCAGATCTCATTATAGATGGGTATGAGCCATCATGTGGTTGCTGGGAATTGAACTCAGGACCTCTGGAACAGCAGTCAGTTCTCTTAACCTCTGAGCCATCTCTCCAGCCCAACTGGGGTCCCTTTTCTAGTCCCCCAGACTTTTTTTTTCTCTTCTTGTTACTCGGGTGAGAGCAGAGTGTCTTAGCTCACAAAAGTGAGTTTTAGCTAACTGTGGTGGCACACATGTCTAATCTCAGCTGCTCAGAAATCCTGTGAGGCGGGAAAATTGCAAGTAACTTTGTGAGACCCTGTATCAAAATAAAGTACAAAGGAGCAGTGGTGGAGGCTGCCTAACATGTATGAGTGTCTTACACACCCCAAGTATCATGTGCTTGTACACACACACACAAACATACACACACACACACACACACACACACATTTTCCTGGCTTATAGCTCAGAATTGGCCCAGCAGCCCTGAATTTATGAAACATATTTTCCCTGTTTCCTCCATTTCTCAGCCCCCTTTGCCCCTTTCCTTTTCATCCTTCATGAAACTAGAAATTTCCCAAACTGGCAGAAACAATGAGTTCTAGTAATGACCCAGTCTCTAAAGCCCTAGACAGGTCCAGACTCCTGAGATTCTGATTCACACCCAGAACTCCCAGTGTCTCCACAGCAGGAAGACAATGCCCGGAGTGCAGGAGGCTTCATTCTTTTCGCTTGTTTGTTTTAGTTCTGTAGTTTGAGACAGTATCTCACTAAGCTGCCCAGGCTGGCCTAGAGCTGACTCTGTAGCTCCGGCTGACTTTACTTGAGATCATCTTGCCTCGGACTTTCAAGTGCTAGGATGACAGGTGTGTGTCACCACACTCAAGTCTCAGGCTGCACTCCTGTAGCCCAGAAGTGTAGCACCTCCTAATCATGTGACCTTGACAAAACATTCCTGGCTCTCAGCCCTCACGGGCAAAATGTAAACACCGCCTGCCTGGAGAGTCTCTGAGAAGATAAAAGAGAGCACACAGTCAAAGCTCCTTGTTGGAGACTGTCTCGCAGAAGACCCTTTGTAATTCTGGGCTTCCCACTTCCGCCCCTTAACCCTGTAGATTGAGAGAAGCAAGGAAAGTTGCAGAGTAAATTCTACTCTGTATAACTGGACTGGCAGAATCTCAAAACCAAAAGTTTCTCAAGACATTTTCCCAGCTTCTTGTTCAGTGTAGAAATTCCTTGGACTAATCCCTCATTGGTAGTCATCCAACCTCTGCTTAAACCTCTCCAGGGGCTGTTCACTGGTTCGCTTGATAAACAAAGACGAGACTCTGTAGACACTGCAAAGACACTGATCATACAGTTAAGGAAGCCTAAATTTTAGCAAAATCACAGAAGTAACTATAAGGTGTACATGGTATGTGTCAGCAGAGGCCAGGCCAGGCCATGTAACAACCTTGCAAGTTATTCATGCTCAACAAAGGGAGACTCTAATACCCAAATCCCTCCAAATACCATCACTGTTTCCTATTTATTTCAAGGAACATGAAACAAGATGTTTCTACACTAAATCCAATTGCTCTCAAGGACATTTCTGCAGTAGCTTTAAAACCCCAGGAAGATGTGCATGGAAGAGGCTCCATCCTGGTCTATACCATGGAATGACCTTAAATACACATAAGGACCATCTTACTGGCCATTCCTGAGCCCTCCTTGGAAAGCTTGGCACATCCCTATCCTGAGGGCTTATGCAATGCTTTTCCATCTGTGCTTTTCCTTCCATCCCTCTGTGTACTTTGTATCAGCATCTTTGCTTCAGACTGTCCCTCCCAGCATTTTGGTTTCTAATATTCTTGAGGACTTTTTCTGGTTCTCTCTCTCCCTCTCATCATTCTCTGTTTTCTTGGTTGATTTCATTTTTCTATCTCTGGCCTTGTTCTCGTCCCAGCTGCCGCAAAGCCATAAACCTACGCTGTTCTGCAGCAGGCAGCCGCCAATCACTGGGCTGGAAGAGTTGAAGGGAGGAGATCAGCAAAGAGATGGGGCGGGGGTGGGGGTAGCTAGGGCACTGTTGCTACAGCAAGGGAGGGGAGACAAGCAGAAAAGAGCAGAGAAGTGCCCCTCCCAGTAAACAGCCAAAACTGCCTACACAGCCCTTCTTTGAACCCCTTTCCTACAGAAAACAGACACCTGGCCCCCCTATTCCCTGTGACGCTGAGGGCCTGGTCCTTTTCCTCTATCCATCAATGGGTGACTTCCCATCTAGAACCACTGACCACAGATAACTCCCTGAAGACTCGCTCCTTCATCCACAGGCACTGCAAAAAAGAGGGGACTGAAAGACCTTGAAGGTTTGAGGGGCTGACATAGATGGATATTGGGACAAGAAAAAGACGGTCAAGGCTGAGTCTAATGGATGATGCCAAGACAGGTCTGAGGAAGCACTGAGAGGAGGCAAGCATCCTTAGTATCCTTCAGCCAAGCCTGAACCAGGAGACTGGGGGCATCAGGGATCTTCTCTGCTATTTGGACACTGATAGCCAGCCTTGTTCCTGGTACCTTCTCTGGGTTGGGTAAGGTGCTGTACTTGAGGGAAAACTGCTCAGCTGTTTTCTTAGAAATCTCAAGACTAGAAGCGGAAGGAGCTGGAGAAGGGGCGGGATCAACCAGAGATTTTAGAAGAGCAAAGGAGAAACATTTCTGTCCTTTTGGTGCAAGAGACAAACTCGGAAAGCAGTAATTTCTGGTGTGCCGGCGACCCCTGCCGGCTGTTTACATCACCACCATAGACCCAGAGAGGTACTGGGGGCCTTCCTGAGCCCTGCTGGGCAACACTTGGTTGTGAAAAAGGTCTGTGATTTCATCATTGTACAATATAATAGTGTGTACGGCACTACACACAGTAGTGTGTGGGCACCCTGGGTGAAGACAGTGACTGAGCAGAAGACCCACGAATTTCAAGCTCTTGTACTCCCGGCTGCTCTCTAGGGGACTCTGGGTGTAAGATCATTGAGCCCAGCCTATCTCACCACCAATATCATGTCAACAGTATAGAGCCACTTAGTCTGGCTCTGGGTCCAAGTTGTTATTAAGTAGTCCATAAAGAGAGTAAAGAATGCCTACTTCAGAATCAGACTAGGTTAAAGTTCTAATTGTCTGGTTCCCACCCTGATGACCTGCAAGTGACTTATGGTGTTTAAGCCCAGTTTCTTCACAGCGCCTAACAGTGCTAAGCATTTAACAAATGCTAATTTTTTCTCTTCCTTTATCTACCTCCCACCCTCAAGGTCGGGCAGAGATTTCAAAAGGCAAATAAACAAGGATGATGCTGACCGTGGTGATGGTGGTGGTTTATGTTTATACCACTCATGCAAATCATTTTCAACATGTTTTAATACAGGCTTTTTTCCTTTTTATTAGCCACGCACATCATGATCATGTTTTATTGGGATAGAAATATCCCGATGCTATGGCAGGTACCTAGAAGGATGGCCTTATGAAGTGATAACAAGGCATGACAAATCCTCCTTTATTGTGATATTTTCATTACTCAGGTTAATCAGAAATTACCCATTAGAACAAGGACTTAAGATAAGTACATGACAGTCATCTGTGGAGATCAAAATCTCTGATTTTCCAATGGGTACCTAATTGTTATTGCCATTGTGGGGGGACGATTAATGCTTAGATTGAATCAGTCTTAAAACATTAGAATAACTCAAAGTGATATGACAGGCAGTTAGAATTAGAATATTCTGAAATTAAAGAGAAGACAGATTTCAATTCCACCGAATGATATCCTCACCCCTACAGCTGTCCAGCAACAGGGGCAGACTGCGCATGAAGTACAGAGCTGCATTTCAGCAGGAAAATTGAAATGGGCTGGCTGACTCCCGGGCAAGCTTACCATGACAGAGATTCGGGCTGCAGAGTGAGACTGGGTAAGAGGCCCTCTGAGGTCCCACTGCAAACTTGAGTGGATGATGAATACTCAGCACAGCACAAGTGTTGCTCCAAACAGCATTACTGCCTTAGCCACCGTCCTTGTCTGTCACCAACGGGGGGGAAGGGGGGGCAACGGTGGTGTTCTCTCCTGAGATTTTCTTCCTCCCAAGGAAAGGCAAGAGTCTGGGAACATTCTGTCTCTAACCATCCATATTTGCTTTGTTTTTTGGGTTTGTTTCCTTTTTTGTGTTTTTTTGCAATCCTCATCTTTTCCTCCATGAGATCCATCTTCAAGTGCCTTAACGAAAGCTTCCTTAAGGAAAGAGCCTTGTTTATCATTTAGTGAACAGTGAGCTGTGGGAGAAGGACTCAAACATTTGTTTAGCTCCTATTAAATGTAGGCCCTATAAATTTTGTTCTTGATTAAGAGAAGTGGGTATATACTCCAGTGCAGGTGTGTGTGTGTGTGTGTGTGTGTGTGTGTGTGTGTGTGTGTGTGTGTGCGCGCGCGCGCGCTGTTGTGTGTGTGAGCACTCATGCATATGTTGCATTGTGGATGCAAATGTGAGTAGGTCTGAAGAATTCTTTGCTGTTCAAGCCTTCTGAGAGGTCTTGCTATATATGTGTAGCACTTTAGGGGTTGCAATACCTTCTGTACACACACAGGCTAGCCAAGAGACATCCTTCCAGTTTCTAGATGTTTGTACATTGTCCAAAGTTTCTCTGTTCCTATCTTGGGCTTTACTATGCTGACACCAGGATGTAGCTGCTTCCCCACCTCCATGTGTGCACCATGGCCTTTCCCTTCTCTCTGTCATGCTGCGTGCAGATCCATGCATCTGACCCCGCGTGAAGCCATGTATATCTGTAGCCTCTTCTCAAGGAAGACTGTGAAGAGCCCTTGGCACTCACCCCTTCTGGATGCCCCACTTCCCACTTTTCCGTGCCAGGAGAGATCTAATTACACAGAAATTAGTACAGAGAAGGATCGTTTGCTTTTATGGCATCAGCGCCAGGGCAGCTGTAAATCTGGAGCCGCTACTGCTACAGCCTCTGGGCACTGCGCAGATTCTGAAGGAGCTCTCACCTCTTCACCCCCTCTCCCTCTGGGCCATTACCCCTGTCCAGAACCTGACAACCCTTTTAGGTGCCCATCTCAGCAAGGGACGGGGTGTGAAAATGGACGATGTGGTGAATCAAAAGATACATAATAGATGCTCAATAAATTATTAGAGGATGAATCCCAGCAATGGTAACTACTACCCAAAAGAAGAATACTCCTACCAAAAGTCCTTAATATTTTCAAGTTCTTACCAGCCTTCCATGCTTTCGGATGGACCCAGGTAAAGCTGGTAGGGCAATGGCTAACCCTGACTTCTACTTTGAGGCCCTGAATTCTTTCTTAGGATGCACCGAGTAGTGAAGACAGACAGTCCAGGTTTTGATTCTTCTCTTAACTAGCTAAGTGACCTTGAACACACCTTCCAGCCTGAACCTTGGTTTACTCATCTGTAAAGTAGTGGTCAAAAAAATCTCAGCACATGGACATCAGAAGCAAACACTGGACCAACAGAAAGGTGGTCCTCTATGGGCATTATCAAAGCACTGACCTCTTCTTTCCCACAACCATTCAGTGGAGCCTTGATCACAACCAGTTCCCAACTCAAGGGCCGTCACACACTTTGGGACTTACATGTAGGCAGACTGTACCCACTCAGAAATGAATGTCTCTTCATGTTAGAGTCTCATCGATGAAAAGAGTGAACATAGAAGACTCTAGCAGTCCCTGGGCACCCAGGGGCAGGGTTTCACCCATTGCCAGCACAGGTCATGCTCTGACCATGGGAGTGGGAGTGGTTATTTTGCTTCTTTTCTTTATGGTATCGTGGATTGAACAAAGGAGTTCGCACAATGTAGGCAAGTGTTCTTGCTCTGAACTCCCCCCTCCCTGACCCAGCAGTAGGGTACTAGAGGGTTTAATTGTAAAGGATTGAGATTATTTGAGGTTTTAGGAACTTGGGGGGGGAGTGGGAACTGGGGAACAGGGCCCCTTCTGGAGTAGCAGAATCAGAAACCAAATGCCCAGACTCCCGACTTCTTGCCAGCACAGTTCCCAACCCAGAGGGTTGGGGCCTCCTTCCTCTTGTTCTTTCCTACCCTGATGTCTCCAACCCTTCTTTGACGAGAAGTCATGAAGTGACTCACATGTTGATTCTGTAAAGCTTTGAGGGCTGTGTAGGTCAGGAAAAGATAGATATGTCGCTATCCCCAACGCCAGCCCACCCAGGACTTCAAGGGCCATTTGAACAGCCATCCTGTTGCCACAACTGGGCAGGGGGAGCTGTCTAGAAAAAGTGGAGGCACAGCCTCTGTGTCCCTCTTACCCTGGATCTCCGTCCCAGAGAGGGTGAGGATTTGGCGTGAAGGGCAGAGCATGGGTGGAGGAAACTCTGGCCCCCGCCTCCCGCAGCCCCCAACTCAGGCTGCAGTCTCTCCTCGTTGTAGCAGAGCCAGAGCAAAGGGACGGGCAGTAAAGATGAGTGATGGCGCGGAGACAAGCAGAAATACACCATCATGAAAATGCTAATGACTCCTTGCTCTCTTTCTTTATGGTTGGAGTAATACAGACTTCAATCATAAAAACAATCTCCCAACATTTTAATGGGCTCCATCATGCCCGCACTTGTCGGTATATTTGAAGAATAAATCACCCTCCCCGCTCGGAATGAATTCGCTGTCAAACTCGGCTCCCTCGGAGAAAATGGATGGGGAAAGAGGACGGAGATTTTTTTTTTAAGGGGAGGGTGTCCTCTCCCGCTCTAACTCCCTCCTAAACTAGATTGTTGTGAGAACTGCCTGGATTTTGAGTAGCAAGTAGGGGACTGTTGGAATTTGAGGGAGCTGAAGTCATGGTGGGTTTAAAGAACAGTGGCTAGTGGCTGAGGGACTCACCGTGGTGAGAAGCCATGGAGAGATGGAAGGATGAGGAAGAATGATAAGGGGCAGGAATAGTGGCCGCACTGAAGCATACGGCAAAATACTGACACTGAACCGAGGGAAAAAGATGCCAAGAGTCTGCACACCCACATTATTTCTGCATTATTTGATCGAATTTCTATCAGATTAGGCCCAAGCTGGAGCACAGAAGGAAAAAGGGGGAGAGGTGAGAGATTTTTTTGTTGGGCAGAAGAGTTTTAGGTTCCGCTCTGGGCTTGCAGGTTTCAGGGCAGTAAGCCACAGGTCTGCATCTCTGAGAAAGGCCTCAGAGTCCCGGGTAATTCTCAATTTCCATACAGGTGGCCGTCAGCCAATGAAAACTTGAGATAGGCATACTGCGAGCAGCCAATCCCAGTTAAGGATGAGCTGACTTGGCAGGTTTAATTGCATCTTGATTGGTTGAGATGTTGCTAGGCAAAATTGGGTCCTGGAGATTGATGTGGGCCAGACTGCAGAAGCAGGTGAATATGAAAATATCTGGAAACCTAGGCTCCTGGGTTGACATTTGTTTCTTCCTGAGTACTTTAAAGATTTGACAGGAACAGGAGAATGACCGTCCCTTTTCTTCTCTAGAGTGGCAGAGGTTAGCATAGCCCTCGCCTCCCCAAAAAGCCTTCATTAAAATCTGGCTATTTGGAGGGCCTTCTAAACTCGACAGATCCCCAGGGAACTTCACTTTGATCTGCCTTAAGCTTATCTGCAAGCCTTTGAGCTGTAATTTAGGCCCAACTTTCTCTAATATGCTCAGAAACTGAAGAAATCATGCCCCACATTCACCTCCACGCCGCTCAGATCTCCTTGTCACTCAGTCAAAACCCCTGCGAGGGGTCCGATTCTCACCCCAAGGTCTGAGAAGTGGTAGTCCCCTGTCAGCAGCTTCTGAGCCTTCATCTGCATCTGGTTTGCATAAACCGTCCTCCCCTCCCACTCTGGACCAAGTGCACGGGGTCTCCCCACCGCGGCGTCTCCGCGCCCATCCTGGCGCATCCCCGGCTGCAGCGCCCCCTGCCGGCAACAGGGCCCAGCGCGCTATGGTGATCCCGAGCTGCAGCGTCCCGGGAGGCCGAGGGGACCGTGGCGAGGGGCGGAGGCGGCCGCCCGGCACGAAGAGCCCGCGGGTCTGACCGAGACCGTGCACGTACAATTTGCTACCGTTTAAGTCTGAACGCGCGCCAGCCGCCGATTGTGATGTTAATTCGGCGATGATTTAGGGAGGCGGGACGGAGCGGGGCGGCCGCCTTTCTGTCAAAGTGCTGTCCGGGACCTTAATATTAGTAATTGAAGCTGATGAGGACTCCGTCTCTGTTTCTACTGATAAAAAAAAAAAAAAAAAAAAAAAGACAGGGAGG
Source organism: Ondatra zibethicus (assembly GCA_004026605.1). Classification (NCBI taxonomy): domain Eukaryota; kingdom Metazoa; phylum Chordata; class Mammalia; order Rodentia; family Cricetidae; genus Ondatra; species Ondatra zibethicus. The sequence goes on along the minus strand of PVIU01000780.1, from coordinate 35,417 downwards.
GAAAAAGAGCAACTAAATTATAGGGCCGGGAGAAAACCATGATTAATCAAAGGTTTGAACTGTCGCCGTGCTCGAGGCCCAGTAAATCTCGCCGGCCGGGGTGTGTGGAGGCCGGAGAATAAATCTGAGCCTCGTGGAGTTTGCCGCCCCTTTCTGTTTGCCTCCCGAGTCGCACGTCAATTAATTCGATAATTGGATTTGAAGAGATGTCAGATTATCCAGGGCTGCGGGAGGAACTGTTGCCGAGGGTCTGTGATGGGCAGCGGAGGCGAGCGCCGAGGGCCGCGGGTCAGACTGTGGAGGGACCGGGAGCCAGGCAGGGCTATCGGGATCCTTTACCGAGCTCGCCTGTGCTCAGCTCTGCAACAGCCCCTGAAAGGTGGCTGCCGAAGCCCAGCGTCCTAGGTGTCCAAACAAATGCATTTGTATGTAAATGAAGGGCCTCTGTTTCCCCCAAGCTCCTGTGAACCCCTGGTTTACCCCATCTGATCTCTGATATTTTCCTCAAAATATTGGGAGTTCCTAGGAAGACAGGGATCAAGACTTCTCTTTGAAACTGCACCTCCACTGGTGGAATCACTCACTCTGCTCACACACGCTTATATCCTAACCTATAACCAAAGCGTCTTGTTTAAGGGAAATGCCTTCACAAGCACTCTGACCCAGACTGCTCTTCACCAGGCCCTATCTACAGCCTGACGAGCAGAAGCCACTGGAATTCAATCCTTCGGCAACTTTGGGTGGATCCCCTTCCCCCAAAAGACTGGACTTGTCTCCCAGGAGGGGAATAAACTTGTTTCAATGGTGGGGAGCATGGCACTGTCAGGGAGACCTGAGATGAAATCAGCCTACTACTACTACTCTGTGTGTGTGTGTGTGAGAGAGAGAGAGAGGGGGGGGCAAAAGAGAGAGGTGGGGGGAGGGAGGGAGAGAGAGGCACGATAGAGATAGTCTGGGTTAGATTATGGTATCCCCTATGGTGTCGGGGATAGGAAGGAAAGGGTAGAAACATACAAGCCAATCAGGAAAACATTTCTGAAAAAAAAATGACGATGAAATTGAAGGCTCAAGAAGGTGGTGAAGGCAAAGCTCACAAAGATTGCCTGGCCGGGCTGCCTGCAGTAAAGAAATTTTAGGGGGAAACAACCCCTGCAGGACCTTGTAGGACCCAGTATACAGAAGTGGTTAGCCTTGACCCTTGAAATTCAAGCAAGGGAGATATGGGAGCTGTCAAGTAACGATATGAACAGTATGGCAAGCCAGGTTTTGTTTATGCACGCCAATTTAAAACACTGACTGATGCCAGCCAACTCTACACACTTGTTCAGATAATGATCCTTTGTCTGCCTGAGTGGGAGGCAATATTCTACCTATGAAGGTACAGTGCAGAGGATTTAGGAAGCTTTGTTTCTATATGGGGGCTTCCTCCAGGAAGCTCCTTTTCTGCTCTTTTTTGTGACCTGCTCTCAGTTTCCCGAAGATGTCAATTAAAAAGAAATTAAGCCCATCACCTGTCCTCTAGTCATAGCCCTGTTTTGATTATGTGCATTCTGAATAGACTTTTGGTGGCAAGCATTCTGCATGCCAGGAAATGCTTTCATTTAAACCAGGTACTGAGGTGAAGCTGCAGGAAGAAGTCTGGGCCTATGTGAGGTCAGCCTGCAGCTCTCTCCATTCTTGCCTCCGTGAAACCTTGCATGAAATCTCAGCCTCTGTACATTGCTCTGTGAAAGAGAACACCCATCTTATGAGAGGCAACACAGAAGGTGCCCTGATGCCACTGGGGCATGAAAGAGGAGACTTCAGGGATCCTCACTGAGGTTGGTGGAGGGAGCACTGGACTTGAGCTTAGAGGAGTTGGCTTCAATCCCTGCATTTCCTCTGTAATCGGAGGGGGCTGAAGACCAGAAAGTTGAACTGACTTCTACCTATCACATAGTGATGAATGGCACGGCCCCTTGAAGACCTCCATCCTCCACTCTCCCTGACTATTGAGTAGACAGCATAATGTAGAATCTGATCCTGCCTCCACTTCCTAGCTTCCTTTCAGTTTCTTCTGTAATGTATTGGTAGCAATAGGGCCCACTTCATAATCTTCCAGATTGAGGTTCATATAGGAGGCATCTGCATCTGTACCAGCGGCTTGTTATTCAGTTGTTCATTAGTTCATTCACAAAATGCCTATTTGAAAAGCAACATGGTTCACCAGTCCATCAACCCTATATTGAAGGTCCATTGTATGCTCAACACTGATAGGCAGTTATGAAACCGTAAGTCCATTACCTCATTAGCTCTGACAGTGGCTCTTTTTATTGTTTGGTTTGTTTTCTGTCACAGGGTCTCTCTATGTAGTTCTGGCTGTCCTGGAATTTGCTATGAAGACCAAGCTGAACTAGAACTCAGGGATCCTCTTGCCTCTGCCTTACAATTGCTGGAATTCAAAGCATGCATCATCATGCCCAGTATCAATGGCACTTTCTTGTATCCCTAGGATCTAATGTGGTTCAGGCACACAGAAACACATTTATTGTATAAATGCATGTTTATAAACTATTTATTGTATGAACGCTACAAGAATAAAAGTAGAAACAAATTAGAAATATAGTTCCTGCTTTTTTTCTTAAAAATTTATTTTATATGCAATAGTGTTTTGTCTGCATGTATGATGTGTATCACATGTGTCCCTGATGCCCAAGCAGGCCAGAAGAGGGTATCATATCCCCTGGACCTGAAGTCACAGATGGTTGTTAGCTACTATGTGGATGCTGGGAACAGAGCCCAGTCCTCTGCAAAAGCAGCCAGTGCTCTTAACTACTAAGCTATCTCTCCAGGCCCCCTTTTATTATACATGTATTTTCACTTATTATTTTAAATAAACTTTATTATAAAAACATAAAAATAAAAATATCATACAAAAATAAGCCAGATCCAAAGTCTATACATCTCTTTTTGTTTGCTTGTTTTTGTTTAAGATGGGGTTTAGCTATGATTTTCAATCTGGCTTGAACTCCCAAACTCAAGGGACCTTCCTATCTCAGATTTCTGATTAGCTAGAACTAGATATATGCTGCCTTTAATAAGGTTAAATTCCCACTGTGGATTTGTGCACATGAAAAGAAAAAATAATAGAAGATGTGAACACATTTAGACTCTATCAGGCAGATATGGTCTGGTTATAGCTCAGTGGGAGAGCACTCGCCTGACATGCTTAAGATCCTGGGTTCAGTATTCAAAATTGCCAAAACAAACAAACATTAGGAAAATATGTCCAGACTGAAGAGATGACTCAATTGTTAAGAACATTTATTGCTCTTGTAGAGGACCTAGGTTCAATTTCCAGCACCCATATGGTGGCTCACAACAGTCTGTAACTCCAGTTGCAGGGGATTCAACACTCTCTTCTGACCTCTGCATCACCAGACACATATGTGGTACATACATATGCATGCAGACAAAACATTCATACACATAAAATAAGTCTAAAAGCAAAAGTTCTTCCAGGTGTGGTGGCACACACCTTTAATCCAAGCACTTCACAGGCAGAGGCAGGTGATCTTTGAGTGTGACGCTAGCCTGGTCTACATACTGAGTACTAGGCCAGCCAGGACCATGTAGTGAGATCTGTTCAGAGAGAGAGAGAGAGATCTAAAACATAAAGACTAGGAAAGAGCTCAAGAAACAGGATCTATGCTGGACAAGGATGCTTATGTGAAAGCAATGGATCTGAACCGACTTTGGAGTGTGTAGGTGAGAGAACATTGCAGCAGCAGGAATAGGAAGCTTGAAAACAGGATCCAGGTGTTCAAAAACCATGTGCTTTTCTGTGTTCCTGGTCACTGGATGGGCTGGTGATGGGCTCAGGAAAGAGCTTGCCGCACAAGTGTGAGGGCCTGAGTTTAGATCCCCAGAAGCCACAAAAATTCAGATGCAATAGCTTGTGTCTGCAATCCCAGAACTCCTATGAAAAAATGAGAGGCAAAGGCAGAAGAACCACCAAGAAGGCCTGCTAGCCTCACATACAAAGCAGGGAACAACAAAGAGACTCTATCTCAAATTATGTGGAAAGCAAGGACCAACACCTGAGATTGCCCTGTGACCTCTGCATGCACACTGTAGCACATGTGAGGGTGTACACACATACACCACATGCAAGCATGTTTACACAACACCCTACACAGCTTTCACATGCACCCATACATATGTGTGCATGCACACACACACACACACACCACATATGCACGCATACATTCTACACCTGCACATACATCAGGGTTTTTTTTTTAAAAATGATACTTGTATTTGCTTATTTTAGATTATCGTACTCTATCTTAATCTAAAAAGCAAGAATCAAAACAATAGCCAGCTGCTACCCTCTGCAAAGCAAACAGATTGTAAAAGCAATTACGTTCTGTGCTGCTGTGCTATCACCACTTTGCCTCCTTCTCCCACATGGCTCCAGTCTGAGCTGGGATTATTGATGTCTAGATTATTGTTGTCTCCCTTTAAAGTGCTTTTTTTTATTTCCAGATACTCTCCTTCAAGACAGTCTTAACTTAAAAACAAAAAAGGTACTGCAGGCATGTGATGTACAACACAGGCTCACACATACCCATATAAATAAAAATAAATACATTTTTAAAATATGTTAACTAAAACAATTAAGAAGAGAGAAAGTAAAAGAAAAAGTCCTTTTCCCCTCATTTTGCCATGGTTAGTCTGAGGGAAGTATAGGATCTAGGCGGAGATGAGACTTGTGTGGTGCATTGAGTCCTGGAAACCTACTGGGGCTACTCAAGAATGATAGACATGGGGGCTGGAGAGATGGCTCAATGGTTAAGAGCACTGACTGCTCTTCCAGAGGACCCTGGTTCAATTCCCAGCATCCACGTGGCAGCTCACAGGTGCCTGTAACTCCAGGTTTAGGGGACCTGACACCCTCACACAGACATACACCAATACACATAAAATAAAATAAATAAATTGTGTGTGTGTGTGTGTGTGTGTGAAAGAATGACAGACACACAGATAGAAAAGCTAGGATGCAGTGGAACATGCTCACTCTGACAGAGGGCATCTACTGCCCACTGGAAACTCAGGGCTTTTCTTACATATGGCACGAGGAAGAAGGGTTATGTGGTCTAGGTGGGTGGGCTCTGCACGGGACAGCTCTGCATGCAGTCTCGAGCTGCAGTCCTCACAGAGAAAGCTGCAGTTGCTAGTTTTTGCACACAATAGTCTTTGGTAAACACTCATACTTGGACCAGAGCCACCCTGGGGATGGCACTGCCATTTCCATGGTCGGGACTTGATAAGCTGCTGTCAAGAACACACATTCACTCGGAACTTCAGCTGCTCCCCATATCAGGGTCGCTGAATTCCAGATGTTTTATGTGTATTCATTTATTTAATGTTCATAATAACTCTGTTAGGTCGGGTTTACCATTCCTATTTTGCAAGTAAGGAAGCTGAGGTTCAAAGAAGAAGAAATAAGATATCAGCACAGAGTTAACCAGGTCTATGGCTCAGTTATGTCTTACACCTGGCCAGAGAGAGTAAGTACCCTGGCATCTGTCTTAGGAGGCCTCTGCCTCTTCGCTGTGAGGATAACTTTAGGCCGAGTGAACGTGTCCACTCAGAGCTCATACTCCCCCACTTCAGGACCATTATAGAGTTATCAGAATCTAGTAGCTGGGAGCTCATTTCCAGAGCTCCTGAGCGCATAGCCTGGTCCTGTTGGCCAGAGTGGAGGACATTCACATGTGCTTACATTGAGCACATACTTCTGTCCAAGCAGGAATGGAGTGCAAACCCGAGAGTCAAAGGGCTGGGGGGATTCCAGAACCCTTAATGAAAGCCTTCAAGTTGGCATTGATGTGTGCATCAGTAAGCTAGGAATGCTTTCTTTAATTGTTTTTTCTTTTACATTTTTTATTTATTGGGAGTGGGTGGGTAACATGGAGTGTGTGGGTAACAGGGAGTGGGTGGGTAACAGGGAGTGGGTGGGTAACAGGGAGTGCGTGCCTGCACTGGTGCACATGTGGAGACCAGAGGACAACTTTCAGGAGTCAGTTCTCTCTTGCTGCCTGCCATACGGCTTTGGGAAGTTAACTCACACTGACAGTTCAGTGGCAAGAACCTCCTTCTCTAATGGCTCCTTAGCTGCGTGATACACAGCTTTCGCATTTGTCCTGTAGGCCTAGGCGTTTATCTTCCCCTGGGCTCACATGAGGGGTGAGTGGACTAGTCTCTTGGCTGTCTTTCCTGCCCTTCGCTCTCTGAGCTACAGGGATGGGCCATGCCTTCACCTGGCTACCAAGCAATCCCCTCCTCTCCATCCTCACAGCTCCCCAAATCTGTCTTCTACCTGAATCTCAAAGACTGCTGCAGACTTCTTCCCCTTGGCCCTTTGACCTTCACGGGATGACCACTGCCATCCTGACCTGAAGAAGATTAAGTTACAGCGCATCGCTCCATCTCTGAAATGCCCTTTACTGACTAACCCGTTCTTCTGTCCATTAGGTCTCAGAGTCTTCGGATTGCCTGGGACACTCATTGGTAGCTCACTTGAGCCATACTCCTTCTTGGCCTCTGTGTGAAGACCCTTAGGGCTGTTGTGTTTTGTATTGTTATGGGGGGGTACTGTTTACTTTTAATACAAGATTGAACACGTTAGGCAAGTGCTCTACCACTGAGCTGAACTTCCAAACCGACATTCTTATTCTTTTCTTGTTTATCTGTTTTTGTTTTTCAAGACAGGGATTCTCTTTGTAGCCCTGGCTGCCCTGGAACTCGATCTGTAGACCAGGCTGGCCTCGAACTCACAGAGACTGTCTGCCTCTGCCTCCCAAGTGCTGGAATTAAGGGCATGCGCCACCACTGCACCAGCTATATCCTAATTCTCCACTGAGCTCCCAGTCAGATTTATAAAGCAGTGCATAGTGACTCAGGGAATGCTGGAAAAACAGGGACAAGAAAGAGGGCTAGCTAAAAGAGGCTTCAATTTCATTTAGAGGGAAGAAAAACTGGAAGAAAGGAAAGATTAAACTAATGTAGAGGCTCTGGAGACAGAAATACTAGAAGTTAAGCAGAGGACTCAGGAGGTTATGGAGCCTGTGGGAATGGTTCTCAGAATTTGGAGATGGGGTATAGGCTTGGAGAGTCAGGGAATGGCACCACTCAGTGGCCCAGGTCAGGAACTGCACAGCACCTTCACCCTCCAGCACGATGAGTCAGTCCTCCGTTTAAACCGGAGCCCTGCCTACATCTCTTCATGCAGCTATGACCCGAGAGCTCAGGCCACCATCGTCTCTCTCCTGGATCTGGTGACAGCCTTTTATTGTTCTTATACTTGCCTTCTGGTTTTTCTAAAATGTCAGTCTGAGGGGTTGTGTTCTAACTCAGCGGTAAAGCCACTTACCTAGTGTGCTCAAGGTTTTGGTCTTGATCTCTAGCACTGAGAAAAGAAGTTTCAGGCACTTCTGGGATCTGCAGTGCAGTGAGAGGCTCTCTTTGAAAAAGAAAAAAAAGGAAAAGGCATTCCAGCCTCTATTATTTAGAGAGAGGCTCTCATGGACCCCAGGCTAGCCTGGAACCCAATATGTAGCCAAGGCTGATTCTGAACACGTGAGCCTCCTGCCTCGTCCCTCAATGCTGCCATCAGAGGCATGTGCTACTGTACCCCGCTTACATAGTGATTGGGCTCCAGCCTGGGGGTGCACACGTGCTAGGGAAACACTCTACCAACTGAAATATGAACATCCTTGGTCCAGGATAAACTCTAGGCCAAGTGTGCTGGCAATACTCCTACAGTTCCCAGTACTCAGAACATTCAGGGAGATGAACCTTGAGTCTCAGGCTAGGCTGGGCTACATAGTGACACCCTGCTTAAAACAAAATAAAACAGAAATGGGCTCTATCTTGTGCAACAGCTATCACTCACAAACTTCAGCTGGTAGACTGTCAGATTGTCCAGCAAGTACAGGATATCACTCTAATACTAGAGAAACAATAGTGAACAAGGTCACTGCCCTGGGGTAACTTAGCCTCCAATGTAGGAAAAGAGCAATAACAATGAAATAGAAGCCATGGAGATGGTTCAGCCAGTTAGGTGCCTGTCACACAAATGTGAAGACCTGAGTTGGGATCCCCAACAACCATGTAAGAACGCTGCATATGGTACATAATCCCAGCTTTGGGAAGGCAGACAGGCAGATTTTTGAAACTGGCTAGCTGGCCAGGCAAAAGCTAAATGTATAAACTCCAGATTAAGTAAGAGACTCTGTCGCTGGGCAGTGGTGGCAGACGCCTTTAATCCCAGTACTCAGGAGGTTCAGGCAGGCGGATCTCAGTGATTTTGAGGTCAGCTTGGTTTACACAGTGAGTTCTAGGACAGGCTCCAATGCTACAGAGAAGCCCTGTCTCGAAAAGCCAAAGAGAGAGAGAGAGAGAGAGACTCTGTCACACACACACACACAAAAATAAAGTGGAGAAATACATGACATTGACTTATGATCTACACACACACACACCTAAGTAAATAACAAAAAGGGCCTGGAGAGATGGCTTAGAATAGTGGTTCTCAACCTTCCTAATGCTGTGACTCTTTAACACAGTTCCTCATGATTTGGTGACCCCAACCATAAAATTATTTTCATTGCCACTTTATACTGTAATTTTGCTACTGTTATAAATCGTAATGTAAATATCCGTGTTTTCTGGTGGTTTTAGGTGAGCCCTGTGAAGCGTTGTTCAACCCCCCCCCAAAATGGGTCATGACCTACAGTTTGAGAACTGCTGGTTTAGAGATTATGAGTACTTGTTGCTCTTGTAGAAAATCTGGGTTCAGTTACCAGAATCCATATGAGGCAGTTTAGAGCTGCCTGTTAATCCTAGTTGCAGGGGAACTGACACCCACTTCTGGCCTCTGTGAGCACCTGCACTCACTTGAGAGATACATACACAAACAGTTATATATATATGTTCATAATTTTTTTTGAGACAGAGTCTATCTACATAGCCCTGGCTGTCCTGAACTACTCTGTTGACCAGGCTAGCCTCAAACTCACAGATATGCCTGCCTCTGCCTCCTGAGTGCTGAGATTAAAAACCTGTGCTCTGATTAAAAACCTGTGTTCCATGCCTGGTCATAAAATTTTTAAAACTAGTTAAAATAAAGGCTGATGGTATAGTTCAGTGGTAGAGCATGAACAGGGTCCCAGGGTTCAGTCTTCAGCACTACAATAAATAAACTTACAAGCGATGGATGATGACTTGCACTTATAATACCAGCACTTGGAAGGCTGAGGCAAGAGAACCATCCACAAGTTCAAGGCCAGCCTAGGCTGCAGAGTGAGACACTGCCTCAGTGAAACAAAACAAAACAAAAACCAAATAAGAAAATTTATGAAATTTAAATAAGTGTTAAAATTGCCGGGCGGTGGTGGCGCACGCCTTTAATCCCAGCACTCGGGAGGCAGAGGCAGACGGATCTCTGTGAGTTTGAGGCCAGCCTGGTCTACAGAGCTAGTTCCAGGACAGGCTCCAAAGCTACAGAGAAACCCTGTCTCGAAAAACAAACAAACGAATAAATAAATATAAGTGTTAAAACAAAAAACAAATAACCAAATAAGAACATTTATGAAATTTAAATAAGTGTTAAAAGAAAAACAAAGGAGTTGACAAGGGGACTGAGAGGGAAAATGGTAGCTGTTTAGACAGGGAAACTGCAGAGGAGAGCAGCTGGAGCAGGAACTCAGGGAAGAGTGTTCCGTGTGTCTGAGGAGCTGCAGGAGATCTGCAGCTGGACCCTGGTTTGCTTGTGTGTTTGTTTGTTTGGCAGAAAACTTTTATTATTTTTATTTATTATTAGTGTGTGTGTGTGTATGTGTGTGTGTGTTGCTAGAGATTGAATCCAGGGCCTCAGTGTGTTAGACAAGTGCTCTACCACTGAACTACATCCTCAGTCCCATTAAAGTTGCTTTAAGTTGCAAGATCTAAGCTTCATTTGGAAAGACTAGATCCTCCTCATCGAGGAGGCTGTGCCAGAATCTAGGCAACCATATATGAGGCTGCTATTGAAGCAGTCCGGCAAGAGATGTCAGTGGTTTGAACCAGCTTAGATTGTGGAAGTAATGAGGTGTAGTCACACATAGGATGTGTTGTATACTTAATGTCAGGCTAGACAATACATAGCTAATGAATAAACTAGAATTAATCCAACTAAAAAGATGCGATGTGAGCACTGGAGTTTAAATTACCCATCCTTAGACTACTTAGACTACTAAGAGCTCAACTTCTCTACAAACTAGAAGTAAACAAAGGATGAGTACCAGAGTTAAATGATAGACAGACAGATGGACAGACAGGATAGGTGATACATAGACCTTCTAAGATCCTTCATGGTCTAGTTAACTCCTAAATCAGGTGTAGGAGTGGCTCATACCTGTATCTCAGTACTTAGAAAGCTGAGGCAGAAAGACTGGCTTTGAGGACAGGCTAGAGTACGTAGTGGAAGAAGCCTGGGCTACATAGAAGGATCCTGTCTCAGAAAATAACAGAAAGGCCTGGGAGATCGTGCAGGTGGTAGAGTGCTTGCTTTACAGACAGAAGACCTAAACTGGATCCACCCCCTCAAAAAACAAACAAACAAAAAACTAGCCACAGTGATGCTTTTAATCCTAGTGTTAGGGTGGTAGAGACCAGCAGGTCCCTGGGACTGGCTGCCTATCCAGCCTGGCCTACTCTGTGAGTTCCAGGCCAATGAGAGACTTTATCTTAAAGGAAAAAGAGGAACCAGAGCATCGGCTCAGTGGCTAAGAGCAGTTATTGCTCCTGAGGACCTGGGTTCAGTTCCCAGAGCCCACGTGGCACCCACAATCATTGATGACTCCAGTTGTACGACACCAGACCCTCTTCTGCTCCCTGTGAGCATTGGGCATATGTGTGCTGCACAGACACGCATTCAGGCAAAAGATTCAGACACATAATATTTTTTAAAAATCTTTATAAATTAAAGAAATAAAAGGTGGACTGTGACTAAGGAATGGCATCCAAGGTTGTCCTCTGGCCTCCACACACATGTTCTTACACACACACACACACACACACACACACACGATTCCTTGTGATCTGGTTAACTCCTAAAAATCAATGAGGAGATGATAAATAACCCAATAGGAAAATGGACAAAAGACATACATGACTAATCATTTCACAGAAGATAGAACATGAATAGCCAATAAGTACATGAAAAGATGCTCGATCTCATTAATAATCAAGAAAATATAAATTCAAACCACCATGAAATCCCACTTAATGCACAATAAATTGACTAAATACCAAAGTTGACATGGATGGTATAGCAACTCAAATTATTTTATACTTTGGTAGATATAAATGTTGAAAAACAAAATGAGCTTAGCTAGAAAAGCTAAATTAAAAAAATTAAAAATAAGGATTTTTTGTTTCATTTTTTTTCTCTTTGGTGGTCCAGGGAATTGCACAGAGGATCTTTTTTTTTCTTTTCGTTTTTTTGATAGGCAGGGTTTCTCTGTGTAACCCTGGCTGCCCTGGAACTTGCTCTGTAGACCAGGCTGGCCTTGAACTCAGAGACCCACGTGCCACTGCCTCTCAAGTTATACGTGTGATTAAAGGTGTGAGCCACTATGACTGGCCCTGAAGCCTTGACTTTTCCATCCTCCGGTGCCAGCCTTCCCAGTAACTGCGATGATTGGTCTGTGCCACACGGCCCCACTCATTTATATTTAGTACGAGAGATTGAACCCAGAGTCCCAAACATACGAGGAAAATTATCTGCCACTGAGCCACATCCCCAGCCCAACAATTGTAAACCTTGAAAAGATTCTTCTCCGTGTATACGAGAGGCATGTACAGAAGTTCTAAAAGCAACATTATTTGTATGGGCAAAAATCAGGGAACACATTTCAATATTGGTCAACAGGAGAAATCAACAAAGTACAACTATCTACATCAACTTGGAGGAGTCTTGTAAATGCAGAATGGAATGAAAAGAAGAAGTGGAAGAAATTGCAAAGACTGTATGCCACACTCAGAAAAGTTTACAAAAAAGGGCAAAATAAATCCAGTAAGAGCCTGAGAATGGCTAGGAAATGCCAACTGTGAAACTCGGGGAAGAAGCACGAGGCCCTCAATGGTACCAGCAAGTTGTTGTTGGGTTTGTTTGTTTTTCTTAAGCTCAAGGATTGTTTATAGCTTCCTATTCCATTTTATTATTAGGCCTCATAGTTTATATAAAATGTCAGCTCTCTGATGGATGAGTCTCTGTTTTCTGTGGTGGTGATGCCGTGAGCTGAACTCAGGTCCTCACAGATGCCAGGCCAGTGCCCGACCACTAAACTGGATTCCCGGCCTCTGGTAAAGATTTCTCTCGGGGCTGGAGAGATAGCTCAGAGGTTAAGAGCACTGGCTGCTCTTCCAAAGGTCCTGAGTTCAATTCCCAGCAACCACATGGTGGCTCACAACCATCTGTAATGAGATCTGGTGCCCTCTTCTGACCTGCAGACATCCACGGAGACAGAATACTGTATACATAATAAATAAATAAATCTTTAAAAAAAAAGATTTCTCTCTTGTCTTGCTTTCTTTGCATCTGTGTTCAGAGCACCATGAACAATACTTGGCATACAGTAGATACCAGAAAAAATAAGTGTTTGAGGTGCTGGACAGAGAACTTTGCCCGGCATTTGTGAGGCCAAAAATAATCCGTTGTATACATACATACATACATACAGTATGCATTCTTCTTATAACTTGTAAAGGCAAAGACATGCTCTAGAGCACAGATGCCTTAAACCTGCAGTAATTTTCCTATCTCAGTCTTCTGAGTTCTAGGACTACAGGCATGAGCAACACAGCCTGGCTCATATTTCATAATTTTTTGAGACAAGGTCTCAGTATGTAACTCTGACTGGTCTGGAACTTGCTAGATAAACCAGGCTGGCTGCCCTTGAATTCATGGAGATTCACCTGCCATTGCCTCTTGAGTGCTAGGATTAAAGGCAACCATGCCTGACTCATAATTTTTTAAAGAAGGCAAAAAACCCATTTTAATCATGATTCCCATTTAGTTATCTTGGCTGGAATTCATTCTAGTTTTTCATCTCCTATTACCCATATAGCCTTTTACATAATAAACGCATCCTGTGCATATTATACGTGTGCATGAGTGATTCTTAGTGATTCTAAATCTGTAAAGACAAGGTATTCCATTTTATTTATTTATCTACCTCTCTCTCTCTCTCTCTCTCTCTCTCTCTCTCTCTCTCTCTCTCTGAGACAAGGTTTTTCTATGTAGCTCTGGCTGTCCTGGAACTCCTTCTGTCACCAGGCTGGCCTCCAACTCACAGAGATCTACTTGCCTCTGCCTCTGAAGTGCTGGGATTAAGGCATGTGCCCCATGCCCAGCATATTTTATTTTATTTTATTGTTTTGTTTTTCAAGACAGGGTTTCTCTGTGTAGCTTTGGAGCTTATCCTGGAACTCACTCTGTAGACCAGGCTGGCCTCGAACTCACAGAGATCCACCTGCCTCTGTGTCCTGAGTGCTGGGATTAAAGGCGTGCACAGCCACTGCCCAGCCACATTTTTTTTTAATACCCATGCACAATAGGTGGTACAATACCTTGCAAAGTAGGTATTCAATAAATGTCAGTTAATCATGTTTAATCAATTTAATGTCACAGGTGACGAGGGCAAACAAGAAATCAAACCTGTGCTCTATAACAAATATGTAAAGATGAAAAGGGGCTGAGTGACCATTTGCTGGTTTTCTGTTTTACAAATGAGAAAACTGAGGACAGAGATGTGTTTTTCTCAGAGTCACATAATGAATGACTTTTCTTGTAATCCCAGCACTTACAATATGCAAGCAGGGGTATAAGGAGTTCAAGGCCAGCCTCAGCTACAAGATACCCTGTCTCAAAACGGGCATTTGGGGTCCACCAACTGAGACAGTGTGCCTGATCTAATGGGAGTTCACCAAATCCAGCTGGACCAGGACTGAGTGAGCATATGATCAAACCAGAATCTCTGAATGTGGCTGCCAATGGGGGCTGACTGAGAAGCCAATGATAATGACACTGGAACCTATCTCTTCTGCATGTATTGGCTTTTTGTGAACCTAGTCTATATGGATGCACACCTTCCTAGGCCAGGATGGAGGGGGGAGGGCCTTGGGCTTTCCACAGGGCAGGGTATCCTGCCCCCTCTTAAGGAAGCAGGGGAAAGGAGGAGGGGTAGTGGGGGAGAGGGAGGGTACTGGGAGAAGGGGTGGAAGTGTAAATTTTTGAATGAAAAATAAAAGAATATGGAAAAAAGGGCATTTGGGATGGGATTAGACTTCAGGGCCCAGCATAGTGGCACATGTCTTTAATCCCAGCACTCAGAAGACAGAGACAGGTGGATCTCTGTGAGTTTGAGGCCATCCTGATCTACAAAGTGAGTTCTAGGACAGCCAGGATTAGGTAGAGAGACCAAAAAAAAAAAAAAAACCCACAAAAGATACATGTTTATAGACAATGTGATATTTTAATCTACATATACATTATAGATTCTATAATTAAAATAAACATTATCAATCAATTTGCGTGTGTGTAGAGAGAACCTTAAAAATCTATTTCAGCAGTCTTGAAATCTCCAACATATTAAATGTAGTCACTACCAAGTAAAATAGATTACTAAAACTTATTTCTCCATTCCAGATAAAACTTTGTATCCTTTGATCAAAATCCTCCCTTTCTTTACCTCATCACTTGACAACACTTATTTTTCCCTTCGCTCTGTCTCTTTTATGTTTCTTCCTGTGAATCCTTCTGTCTGAGGTTTCATATTTAACAGTGGCGGGCCTGTACGATTTTGATTTTTGTCTGAACTGCTGTGTCTCCTGGCCAAAGGCAAATGTATTCAAGACAATCTAGATTCTTTCTTGGTGACCTTTGTGAAAAAGAACTCATGGAATTTCGGTATGAGAGACAGCCAAACCTCCTTCTAGCCTAGCATTCAATTAAAAAGTCTTTGTCCCCTGAGGGTGGTTAACCAATCCGGGGACAGGAAAGATCAATCTCATTTCGCCGTCACTGTTGTGCAGGGAGGCTGCTAACCAGTTAGAATCTGCCACTAGAAGTCATTAGGAAAACTGGCCAATCAGGCCAACCTTACTACATGGCCTGGTCAGAAGAAATCTGAACTGATTGGAAAGAATGGTTCTGGCTCCGCACTCTTTCCTTCCTGGACCCCAGGTCCTTTCCTAACCCCAGGATTAAGGAAACCCCTGGACCCTCAGACAATCTTTTCTGGGATCACCCCTCCCTCGCATGATTTAATCCACTTTTTGTCAGGTCCCTGCTCTTTTGTGATCTAATTTCTTGCTTCAAACCTTGTTGCAGGGGCCCTCACAGATTACCCAATCAATATGTCAACTAACCGGTTTTACATGATTTATGTGATTGAAAAAGTTTTGTGATACTTGACTCTGTTTCAGGAGATATTACTGTGCAAGAACCTTACAATAAACAGCCTCATGGGAGCAGGGCAGAGCTGAATGCAAGGATGCTAACTGTAATACTGACGATAATGATTATGGCAATGACTGAACTTTTACTGAGGACCAAGCCCTTTGCTAAAAGCTTCTTGTACATTATTATCTCAATACTGGCTGCAGGATAAGCGCTGCTATTCTACTCAATTTTAAAAGGAAAAAAATTATTTAACTTGCCCAAGGTCGCACGCGAGTTGGGAACCCAGGTTAGTCTGAAGACCCACTGGGGCTAAGGAAATGGACTGCAGACTGTAGTCACTTTTCAGAGGAGCCAGAGTTAGCCCCTCACAGGACCCTTCTCTGAGCCATCGTCCTCTGAGATTTTGTTAGCGATATACGAGATTCTCTACGTTGTCACAACCAGCAGCTGCAACACCATTTGGCAGTGGCGGCTCTAAAAACCGTGGATTGTGCCTCTTAGAATAGGAAGCTAAGAACTGAAAGTAATTCAGTTTTGGCGGGGCGGTGTGTCCGGGGAACCTCAAGGGATCAACTCCTAAGCCCTTGTTAGCCCGTCTTCCTTTTCTCACACAGCGTCTCACACTGCTTAATACTTGGAAAATACCTGTTGATTCCTAAAGATCCCTGGCCCGTCCCTGCCCGGGTCAACAGCTGGCACTGGAGGGAGATTTGGGGACCTCAGGAGAAGCTGTGAGAATCCTAATCCATCTGAAATGGAGGGTTTAGGAAAGGCGGGGAGTCCCCCCACCCTCTTCTTCCATTTCTCCCCACTCTTTCCCTCCCTTTCAGGAGCTCAGGGCCATAAAAATGCAGATGGAGGATCGGTGTGAAATAACGGGCCCATATAAATCCCTCTGCCGCCCGCCTGCAAGATGGATTGGCCGCATTGAAATTCCTCCGCGAGGATAATTAAACTCGGGGCCTCATCCGGGCAAAATTACATTCCTGTAATGGCGTCGCTCGGGGTCCCGGGAAATTGCTCCGTGGGCTTTCAGCGGCGGTTTTTATCGCCGGCCGGGGTGTGCCTGGCTGAGGCTCGCCTCTCCTCCGGGACCGTAAAGCTGCTGCCGTGATTTATCCTCCCCTTCTCCCAAATCCGATTAAATGGAGGAGCTCGGGGCCGGGGCGCCGCGGGGCCGGGGGCCGGGAGGGGGTGACTGGAAGGACGGGGCCAAGGAGGGGAGGACAAACGGCCCCTCAGAGGGTGGCGGATTTGCCTTTATTTACAGCTGCGGCTCTCTTTTTATTTTTATTTGTGTGTGTGTGTGTGTGTCCCGTCTTTCTCGCGCTGCGTCTAAGCACCCTGCACGGACAGCTGGGCTTCGGGCTGGGCCGGCTTCGCAGCCCTCTTCTAGGCCTGTCTGGAACTGCGCGGACACAAAGGCCTGCAGGGGAGCTGGCGCTGGGAACACTCCCACCCTCCCCGCACCTCCACTGCCACCGGGAGAGGGAGGGACGGGCAAAGGCCCTGAAGAAAGCAGGAGCTTGGGGAGTGACAGGCAAATTCGTCACCTGGGGTGACCTCGCACCCCTACTGCAGGTCACAGGTGCGGTTATTCCTAGTTGGCCCCAGGACTCACAAGAGGGAGCTTCAGGCCATATTTACCCCCTATCTTCTGACTCGCATACGTTGATTTTCTCATGCTCATCAACGAGATAGGAAAAACCGAAAATATGTTAAAGCCAGCAG
Organism: Ondatra zibethicus; assembly: GCA_004026605.1. Taxonomy (NCBI): domain Eukaryota; kingdom Metazoa; phylum Chordata; class Mammalia; order Rodentia; family Cricetidae; genus Ondatra; species Ondatra zibethicus. Next base: position 18,193 of record PVIU01000780.1, on the reverse strand, counting down.
AACAGCCGTGGCATTTTACTATTAGTCCTTTGAATCAGTTCTCATCTACCACCCAATGATGTCAGGGTACCCAGGGCGACAAGAAGCCAGGAGTTCCGTGAACTTATTATTTTCCCCCTGCTACATTTTAGGCATTGAACCCCAATCCCTACTATTTGCTACAAGCAATTTCCGAGTAGTTGGTTCCCCCCCATGCGATTGCGCATGCTCGGAAAGGGGATTCGCGTCCAAGACTCCAAATGCTGTGCAGTCGTCACGGTCCGCCACGTTGCGGATCGGCTTTTCTGGCTGAGTTGGCCGCTCTTCAGCGCACGATGGGCTCCTTTTGTAGTTTCTCCTGTTGAACGCCAGGTGGAGAGCTTGTCTCGAAGGCACCACCAACGTGACAGGGGGCGCTGTGGCGCCGGGATCGAGCCTCTTGCTTGTGTTCACTCTATCCGCGGCGGAGCAACTCGTTGGCTCTGGTCGCGCACGCGCAGATCCTTCTTTTTTTGCGTTTCCCGCGCCCCCGCCCCTCTCTGTCTTCTCTACCCTGGGAGCAGGTAAGGCCTTGAGGCCTCGCGTCCTCTTCGTGGCGCGCAGGCGCGCGCAGGAGTACCCCCTTGCGAGGCCGCGTGGCCACCCTGACCTTGCTAGCTCCCATCCGGGTCCTCGCACCCTCGCGGCTGCCCGCATCTCCTCGCCGAGAGCGGCCCCTTCCTCGTGCCGGTGACCTCTAACCGCACGGGCCTGGCGCCATCTTGGGTGTCTCACGGGGTTTGGGGGGCCCCCTGGTGTGCGTGTTCCCGCCGGGCGCGAACCAGGCTTTATGGATGCTCTTTGCTCACCCTCCGCCTTTTCACTATTGTCATAACCCCACATTCTCCCCTCCTATCTCTGCTTCCTCCTGTCATCCTGAATCAAAAGAGCCTTAAGTTTTAGAAACCTTCAGACTTTGAACACTGTGCAAAGTTTTAGGTAGAACAAGACTTTGATCTAAAAGTATGATTCAAGATTTGCAGGTAGTGCACCTCCCGTTGGACAGGTTGAGGCCAGTTTACTTAAGGGAACAGTGTTTAACAGTCCTATCTATACTTGGACTGAGTATTAGTTTGTGGAATATTCAAACTTAAGAAACGAGAAAAAGCCGAGGATGTAGCTCAGTGGTAGACCATCTCTTACCTAGTGCACTAAGGTTCTGGGTTCTACCTCCAGTGTGCCCTCCTCAAAAGTGAAATTACAGAGTTGCAGTCCTCACTCTGCCGCTACCACCCCTTCAGTGTTGTTGAGACCTTGACATTGTGTACCTTAAACATAAAGACGATTAGAAAGCTTATTTAAAACATTGGCACTAGGAAGATCTAAGGGGGAGCCAAAAACACACTTTTTTAAAAAAATTGTTTTTAGGGGCTAGGAAGATAACTCTGCAGTTAAGAGCATCTCTTGCTCTTCCAGAGACCCCAGGTTTGGTCCCCAGTACCCACAGTTCCAGAGAATCCGGTGCCTTCTGACCTTCTTGGGCACTAGGCATACATGTGGTACACATACATGCATTCAGGCAAAACACTTACACAAATCTAAAAATGTCTTAAATTGCTCTATTATGTGTGATCGTGCACCATGGTGCACTAGTGAAGGTCAGGAGCTGCTCTTGGAAGTACTTTGCTCCACATGTACTCCAGGGGTGAAACTCATTTTCTTAGGGTTGTAGGGCAAGGGCTTTACCCTCTGAGCCATCTTGCTGGCCCAGTGACATCCATTTTTAATATATATGCCACCTCTCAGGTAATTCTGATTCAAGTGGGCTTCTTACTTCATTTGGGAAAAAACATTGTCATAAATCTTTAACTCACCTATTCTTTCTTTGGGTCTTGAGTATGCAAAATGCATTAGCCCTGACTGGATTGGTGAAATGAACGTCCAGTCGATGCTGATTGGAGTAATGCTAATGTTCTTCGTTGATTAGCTGCATCTTGTTAATATAGAAGTCAGTATTTTAAGGAGTCAGATGCTTCAGATAATAAAGACTGTTGGAACACTTCCAGTGCCTTTGTCTTCTAAGAATTATCCCAAAAGAATGGGATTTGGGATTCTAGTCTTCTGGTGCCGGAGGTATAGCCAGTGCTAGGCTAGTATGCTTAAGGTCTTGGGTTCTAGCACTAATACTCCCCACGCTAAGGTCTTAGTGTTGCCGAGGCTGTCTTCAAACTTTTAAGTCTTGCCCCTGTCTTCTGTGTGCTGGGATTACAGGTGCTAGAGTCACCACGCACTGCTAGGTCTCCCAGTCTTTAAGAAACGCCTTTTCTAGGCCTAGACAGACCAGGAAGAGATGATTTTGAACCTAGAAGGAGAAAAAAAAAACTTAAGGAACACTGGGGAAATTATTTTGATACCCCAAGTCATGCGACTGTGGAAATGGATGGTGGTTCTTTTTTTGGAGCTGGCAGAGGTGGGGGGAGTTTCTCTGCATAGCACTGGCTACCCTAGAACTTACTCTGTAGACCAGGCTGGTCTCTAACTCAGAGCACTGCCTGCCTCTGCCTCCCAAGTGTTGAGATTAAAGGCGTGCGCCACCACCGCCTGGCAGGATGGTGGTTCTTAAAAGCATGGAGCAAGTGATTACTTGTCCAAACCATGAGAAAGTCACTTGATTTCCAGATTCTGATGTCACTGTACTGATGACCTGAAATCCATCATTCTGTTCTTTGAGCTAATTAAGCTTCCTAGATCTCCTTCTCAGGTATAAGGATGAAGTTTAGTGAGCAGGGAGGTTTACAATGCTGTTTCTTATTTCCAGCTCTCCTGCCTTGGCCCCGCACCCCTGAAAATGTATGCCTGTTCCAAGTTCATCTCCACCCGCTCCTTGGTGAGTACATTTTGTGGAAGGATCCTAAAAGGACACCTTGTTCTTTATATTGGAGAGTGCCAGAGACGTCCAGCCTTCTGACATGACATTGTCATTACAAATGTATCATGACACCACATGTGTGCCTTGGGCCCAAGGAGGTCAGAAAGAGGCTGTTGGATTCCCTGGAGCTGGAGTTATGGGTGGTTGTGAGCCACTGTAGGTGCTAGGAATTGAACCTGAGTCTTTACAGATGCTCTTAACCAGGAGGCATCTCTCCAATCCCTCTCTTACTATTTTGTTGTTGCTGTCGTTTTGAGATAGGGTCTCACTATGTAGCCCTGGCTGGCCTGAAACATGTAGAGATCCGCCTTCCTCTGCTTCCTGAGTGCTGGGATTAGAGGTGTCTGCCTCTCTCTTAAACTAACGAAATTTGTTAAAAGAATGATTTAAGGTTCTGACTAAATTTGAAGAATGATTTAAGGTTCTGACTAAATTTGAAAGAATGGAAGAAGCATCAGAGAATGTCCTACTGGGTGCAGTGACTTGGCATGGTTCTGAGAGTCACCTCCATAGCTTTCCTTGACCTTCCTGCCCATGTCATTCCACTAGGTCAGGAGCACCTCTCAGCTGCTGAGTCGTCCACTGTCTGCAGTGGAGCTGAACCCACAGACATGGAGAGATGAGGTACCTTGAGGTGGAGTTGGGACTGGAGTTCTGGTGAGGGGTAAAAAGGGTTGCTCCCAGAGCCAGTGTGGGGTGGGGGGAGTGTGAAGACAATTACCACAGACTGAACTTCAGGAAGGATCAAGCCATGACTTTAGGTAGAGATGGAAGGCAGTTAATATTCTTTTGTTAGGAATTGCCACTGGCAGTTCCTGCTTTGGTGTGCTGCTGTCAACTTCTGTTACTCATCCTGGGTAGAAGAATTGTCTCAGCAGTTAAGAGCATTTGTTGCTCTTATATAGGACCCTGGTCCATGACTCAGCCTAGTGTACCGATTAGGTGTTGGGGTCAAGAACAGGCTCGTGTCTCAGACTTAACACTTCTAGGCCATGCCTGAATCGTGAAGGCATTTGAACTCCACCTCTTACTTTAACAAATTCTCTTGCCAGCATTTTAGGGAGGTTTCAAGGAACTAAATGATCTACTGAGGGCGGAGTATCATATTAGGTGATCCAGCAGTTTGAAATAGTACAGTGTTTCCAAAGCACAACAGTAGATTACTAACAACAGCCTGTCCTTCTGTCTGCCTCTTCTTCACAGGCCCTCAGCTTGGCAGTCCCTCGGCCTTTGACCTCACTCGTCCCTAGCCGCAGCTTCCAAACCAGTGTCATTTCCAGGGACATCGACACAGCCGCCAAGTTCATTGGGGCTGGGGCTGCTACTGTTGGGGTGGCTGGCTCTGGGGCTGGGATTGGAACTGTTTTTGGGAGCCTCATCATTGGTTATGCCAGGTAAGATTACCTGGACCCTCTGTTAGCTCTGCTATGTGTTTCAAAGGTCAGATCTAGAACTGCACTTTCCTATACAGAGGCCCTAGCTGGGCCTTGTTATTTTTTATTTATATTTCTGGTGTTTGTTTTGCTTTTTCAAGACAGGGTTTCTCTGTAGCTTTGGAACCTGTCCTGGAACTCACTCTGTAGACTAGGCTAGTCTTGAACTCACAGAGATCTGCCTGCCTCTGCCTCCCAAGTGCTGGGATTAAAGGCGTGCACCACCACCACCACCCAGCTCTGTTTTTCTTTTTTGAAATAGCGCTTCACTAAATAACCCTGGCTGGCCTGGAGCTTGCTGTATGGACCAGGCTAACTCGAACTTACAATGCTTTTGCCTCTTGATTGCTGGGATCAAAGGCGTAAACAACCATGCCTGGCTTTATTCAGAATTTTTGTTTGTTTTATTGTTTTTGGAGACAGGGTTTCACTGTGCAGTCCTGGATGTCCTAGAATTCATTTTGGCCTCGAACTCAAGAGATCCACTTGCCTCTGGCCCCAGAGTGCTGGCATTAAAGGTGTGCCCCACCACTATCTGGCCTCATTTTTAATTAATTAGAAATAAAAGCTAAGGGTTGGAGAGATGACTTAGCAGTTAAGAACACTGACTGTTCTTCCAGAGGACTAGGGTTCAATTCCCAGCACCCATATGGCAGCTCAGAAGTGTCTGTAACTCCAGGTCCAACACCCTCATACAGATATCCATACAAGCAAAGCACCAATAAAATAAAAATAAATTAATTAAAAACAAAAGTACAAGCTAAGCTGGGCCTGGTGGCGCACACCTTTAACCCCAGCACTCAGGAGGCAGAGGCAGGTGAGTCTCTGAATTTGAGGTTTTCCTGGTCTACAAAGCTAATTCCAGGGTGCCAGAGAGACACAGAGAAACCCTTTCTTAAAAAAACTAAAGAAAAAAAAAGAGCCAATAAGATGGCTCAGTGGGGAGACAGCTGAGAGCATGATGAGAGTGAGCCAGCTGTTACAGGCTGTTCCCTGGCCGCCACGCACACGCACCTCATGCTGCCCTAGGCGGCCTGCAGTGCCGCCATTAAAGGCGTGTACAGACACACCCTGCTTTAACTTTTTTTTTTTTTAATAAAATTAAAGAATACAAGCTAGGTATGATGGCACAGACCTATAATGCCAACAATTATGAGATAGAGGCAGAACAGTCAACAGCTTAGCCTGGGCTACATGGTGAATCCAGGCCAGCCTAGGCTATATGAGACCCTGTCTTAACATAAAATTGAGGTTTTCAGTCCCTTTATCATGTAATTTCTAGTGCTTAGAAGCTGGATGAAACCTTAGTTAAGAGCAGATACAGCACATGCACATGGCCATAGTGTGGAGCAAGGACCAGAAAATCTAAGCTTGAGGGTGATATTTGGATCACAGCCTGGTTTTCTATGGTTGAGTTAAAAATGGTTTTTACTTTATTTTTTATTTTTTGAGAGACTTTTTTTTAAAAAAGAAATATCTTTATCTTTTTTCTAAATTTATTTATTTATTTTGTATACACATACCAGAAGAGAGCACCAGATCTCATTAGGGATGGTTGTGAGCCACCATGTGGTTGCTGGGACTTGAACTCAGGACCTCTAGAAGAGCAGCCCATGCTCTTAACCCCTGAGCCATCTCTCCAGACTGAGACAGACTCTTAACTGTGTAATCCTGGGTGCTTCCCCACTGCTGGGATTACAAGTGGGGTTATCAACTAGTTTTTACATTCTTTAAAAGTATTTCCAAAGTGGCAAGAAGTTTTCCGTGTTCTTACAGGGAAGCAACAGGGTTTAAGGTGCTGGCTTGATATGTATCAATGTGCGCCACACAGGCACAGTTAAGTTTGCACTCCAAAATAAATTTAAAACAAGAGGCTCTGTGGTCCTAAAAGTCTAAAGTGAAAACCCTCTGTCCCTTTACTGAAAAACATTGCCATCCTGGGCTAGAGCACAGCTAGTGCCATAGCGTTACTGCTGTTTCCCGGTCTCTGGGAGCTCTCTCTGTTGCTCCTGGAACAACGGCCTCTGCCTCCAACCCTCCTGGGCCCTGGCACCTGGGACTGTTTGGTCCTTACTACCTCTGGACAAGTCACTGAAGAGCTAAATTAATCCTCTAGAGGCCAACAAGCTATCCGAATGTCTGGGGAAATAGGGTTTTTTTATTTTTTCAGAATCTGCTTTAAACAAGCCTGGTTACTTTTCTGTCCATAATTCTGCTGAGTTTGTGTTAACTTACCCATAAGACTTCCATAGGCACCAGGGTAAGAAAGATGAAGTAGATATTGACTTTCAAAGTTAGGGTGCCATCCTGTTTTGATTCACACCTGCTTTCTGGAACAGTGTTAGGCCCAGAGTCCTGGGACCCTGAAGGTGTAAGCCCATCTGTAGTTTGGCTTCTGTGTCCTGTTTGGGTTCTGCTGCTTCAGAAAGACTGTCATTTTGAGTATCCCTGGCCTTCCTGTTCTGGCCCTGAGTGTTAAGTCTCCAGGCCTATAGTTTTAGTTACTGTGATGGTAGGAGAGATCCACTGGGGAAGATAATGTTTGCACATGGGCCATACAACAGCATCTTAGATTGTCTACCTCTACCTTGTTTACCCCCTGTTGAAACCGTAGTGGGATAATATAGGTACAGTGGGGTCTCTTAGATGGATCCGTCTAAGCTTGTAATGTTAGCTTGCAGGAAACTCTGAGAGTCCACCAAGATCTTGACCTCTCTCCTCTTTCCCCAGGAACCCTTCTCTGAAGCAGCAGCTCTTCTCCTACGCAATTCTGGGCTTTGCCCTCTCAGAGGCCATGGGGCTCTTTTGCCTAATGGTGGCCTTTCTCATCCTCTTCGCCATGTGAAGCAGCTGTCTCCACTGCCACCTCCCATGGTTCTTTTGTGTCCCGTCTGCCCTGTGTGTTCCTTTTCCTGTATCTCCCCAGGAAGTCTGGGGAAAGGGATTGGCTCAGGGTTTGACAGAGAGAAGACAAATAAATACTGTATTAATAAGGTGTTTCTTGAGTCTCCTGTGTATATTTCTTTTCCACAGTTGGCTGGGTGCCTTGGTAAGAGAACCGAGGCCCGGTGATGATGGCTCTAAGCTCGGCAGGCGTCTGGCAGGCTCATTCTTTTCAGTTTTATTTATTTATGTATTTTATGTACATGGGTATTTTGTCTGTATGTGCATCTGCACACCAGAAGAGGGCGTCAGATCCCATGGGACTACAGTTATGGACTGTTGTGAACCACTCTGTGGGTGCTGGGAATTGACCTCTTGAAGAGCAGCCAGTGCTCTTAAATGCTGAGCCATCTCTCCAGGCCTTGGGTTCATTCTTTAATTTTTTGTTTCAGGAAAGTTCCATTCAAAATAGCTGTTCTCTTCTGTTGTGGAAAATTATTTTAATTAAGCAAAGATGTGTTACATTTGTTTATGCTGCAGAATATTGCTTTAACTATGTAAAGGTGTATTTGTTTATGTTCCATTTGTTTAATTATGAAAAGCTGTTTACCTTGCCTGCCTAAGGCACCTGATTGATTTAATAAAGAGCTGAACAACCAATAGCTGGGCAGAAAAGATAGGTGGGGCTGATGGGCAGAGAGAATAAATAAAAGGAGAAACTGAAGAACGAGAGGAGGAGAAGAGAACAAGGGAGACACCAGACAGACAGAGAAGCAGTGAAAGTAAGTTATATAGAAGTAAGAAAGGTAATAGGCCCCAAGGAGAAGGTAGAGAAAGAGCTAGCCAGAAATGAGCCTAAGCTAGGCCAAGCATTCAAAACAAGTCCATGTGTCATGATTTGGGAGCTGGTTGGTGGCCTAAAAGAAAAGCCTGGCACACTTTTCAATAATTATCACAAAGTATATGACCTGCTACTCGCTTTGGAATGTTGGGGTCACTGCTTAAAATGATTCCTAGAGCAGTCATTACCTGTCACTGCCACAGTTCTGGCTCAGGCCCTCCTCGTCACCCAGCCCGTGTAAAGCCTCCTAACTGGTGGCCTGTTTCCAATTTCTTCCAACACTTACTTACACTGCCAGGTAAATCTTCCCTTGAGGACAGGACCGATTTTGTCACTCACCAGTTCAAAAACCAATTCAAAATTCATCCACATAACATACTCCACTGGCCTGAAACGCTGAAGACGAGGCTCAAGCTCACGATGGGCCTACTTCTGCCTTCTGAGTGCTGGAGCTGGATGGGGAGCTGCCGTCCCCGTCTTTTTTTTTTTTTTTTTTAATAATTTAGTTTTTGAAATGGCGAGTCTTGCCACATTGCCCAGGCTAGCCCTGAACTAGGCTCTAGTGTACTTTAAAATGCCTTCCTGGCCTTCCCACACCTTGCCCTTGCTCTGCTCGTCTCTGCTGTTTGGAATCTTTGCAGTTTCCTCCTCTTCAAACTTGCTATGTTATGAAAGACTTGGCTTAAATACTCCTCTATGAAGTTGTCCATCTACCCTTTGTCAAATGAGCATGGACCCCTGTAAAGGGCTATAGAACACATCACATCCCCTTAATAATACGGATAAGTTGTGGGTTTATGTGCATATGGACTTTTTTCGTGACAGGGTGTCTCTGTAGCTTTGGAGCCTGTCCTGGAACTAGCTCTTGTAGACCAGGCTGGCTTCGAACTCACAGAGATCCGCCTGCCTCTGCCTCCAGAGTGCTGGGATTAAAGGCGTGAGCCACTACCACCTCCCAGCGGGGGCGCTATTTTCTTTCAAACCACCGCAGGGCCTGATTTGTCTCCAGCTGGAAGTGTCTGCATATTTAGAAGTAAGCAGTAGCCCTCCCTTTGCTTTGTTCGCTTGAATTAGAACCCTGGTAGGAGACGCTCCTGCCCTGTCCTCCCTTTGGGGTCATTGGGTATATGCTTTTTCCTTCTTGATCCTGGAAATGAGTCGAGCTGACCCGTGGGAGAAAGCAAAGCGTTGTGGCCTGTGTGTGCTTTTGTTCTAAGGTGAGTGATAAGATGGACGCCTGGAAATAGATTTATTCAGGAGGAGTCAAGGCAGCGGGCGTCCTCTCAGCTGAGACCTCCCTGATTGGCTACCCAAGTCGCAACAGCTTGGGGTGAAGTCATGCTGTGTTCGGTGGAGAAACAGATTTTTGGTATTTATTATTTTTTTTAATTTTTTTTTTCTTATGAACATTGGTGTTTTACCTGTGTGTGTGTCTGGGTGAGGGTGTCAGGTCCCTGGAACTGGAGTCACAGACAGCTGTGAGCTGCCATGTGGATGCTGAGAATTGAACACAGGTCCTCTCGAAGAGCAGGCGGTGCTCTTAACCACTGAGCCATCTCTCCAGCTCCAAGAAATGGATTAAGAGCAGATTTTCTGAAGATCTTTCACAACCCTGGTTTCTACTTGGCCTGGTTTATAAAATCACCCATGATTTGAAATCAAGAGGCTTCAGAAACTCGGATTTCTCTGTAACACTAGCCAGTTCTAACCAGTAACTTTCCAGTACTTCTGGTTTTCCCATCTGTAAACAAGAATAGTAGTTGTCGTCCCAGAAATGACACAAGGACATATAAAGATACTTGGAGTATTCAGAAAGAACAACATATATCAAAGTACAATATATGTTGATTTTAATTTGTTTTCTCATTCTTGATGGGCCTCACAGTCTATATGAGCCATTTTCTAGGCAGCTTTCCCTTCTGGTTGGCATAAGGAAGGGAATTTTTTTTTTACTCTAACTGAAAAGCTCCTTAGGAGTGAATCCAGAGATGCTGCAGGCAAAGACCTGCTTTACTGTTCTTAGGAGCCTCAGTTTTTCCACAAGTCAGTTGTTTCTTCAGCACCAGGGGAGGAGGGTCGTAGTTTTATGCCCTCCTAATTAGAAATAGACAACACCCTTTGAAAATCATCTAAATGTTAAACTGGGTGGTGATGACGCACGCCTTTAATCCCAGCACTCAGGCAGCAGAGGCCAGCAGATCCCTGAGTTCAAGGCCAGCATGGTGAGTTCCAGGACAGCCATTACTACACAGAAAAACCCTGTCTCGAAAGAGAGAGAGAAAAGAAAATCATCCCAAATGCTATACAGCAGTAAGGAGGAGCTCTCCTCAGCGCCTCTCAGGGGAGTGTCTTAGTGTCAGACTCTGTCAAGGTCATCAGCCTGAGAAAACTACTGGTCAGCAGTACTTGGGATCCAGCTCGAGTTGACATCTAGGAAGCTAGCGCAGTTGCGCGTGACCTTTCATCAGGGAGTCAAGAGGAAGAACAGCCACAGTGGGGAATGGTGCTGTAGTCCTGCAAGTTTTGAGCAATAAAACTTTTTATTGAACTATGTCTCAAAATACCTTACCTTTTCCCAGTCTGTTCGGAACACACCGCTGGTCCACCTGCCTTTTCCCAGTCTGTGTTTCGAACACACCTCTGGTCCACCCACCTGATTTTCTCACTATTTGGGGAGGATAAACTAAAGCCTGAGAAAACTTTTCAGTTCCCAGGCATTCCTTAAGACTTCCTTATTTTTTGAATATTTACTTCAAAACACTGTGGATATTATTAGTACAAGAGGCCACAAAAGAAATGGCAGAGAGAGGGAGAGAGAGAAAGACCCCTGTAGGAACGGGAAGAAGTAGAAATGAAGCATCTCTAACTAGATTCTCTTAGTACTAGTACCAAGAGAAGCCGAACAAGTCCTGCCCCTAGGATTCTAAATGGCTTTTGCCATTTCTTTTTGGTTGTTGTTTTTGTTTTGCTTTGTTTTTTTTCGAGACAGAGTTTCTCTGTGCAACAGCCCTACCTGTCCTGGAACTTACTTTGTAGATTAGGGTCGCCAGAACTTAACAGAGATCCGCCTGCCTCTGCCTCCCAAGTGCTGGGATTAAAAGCGTGAGCCACCATCGCCCTGTTGGGCCACATCCAAGGACATCAACAGCAGAGAGCTTTCTCATACAGCCAGCATTAGAGGAAAGGAGATTTGAAAATGGGCTTAATGAACTATTGCCACTTTGTAGCTAGAGAGGGTCATTTGCAAAGATAGGAAGTGGTCTCTCTGCTAAGACTGACATCCTAACTAGCAGCCAAAAGAAGTAGCGAGCGCATCTCACAACTTCAAGATGAGACTTCTGAAAACACATTCGTCAAATTCCTTCTTCTCAGAACCTCCAGATAAAGGCTCAGCCTATACAACAAGGTGCTGCCTAACTTTGTTGGATCAAATGTAGCTCGGGAAAGCTGAACAGAAAAGACATTTAACCCAGAGGGGTATGCATGCTTCGGAGTCTTTTAATTTGTGTGACGTAGAAACTTTCTCTTTAGTGTTTAAGAATCAAGACTTGTCCAGGCTTGATGGCACACACCTGTCCCTGCGCTATACAACTCTGACTCTAAGGTGCAGGCAAGGAGGCAAGGAGAAGAAATCTGGATAATTTCTGAGGCTTCTTAGTGAAGACTTTTCTTAAATTACTGTCTTCATTGCTGTCTTGCAAACAGGTACATTTTTCCTGCTCCTGGGTTTGTTTTACCACACTGATAATTTCCTGGGGGTTCTGAGCAGGCTCAGTTTAGGTTTAGCTGGCACAGCTCTGACCCTGTGATAGATATTTTTAACCATGGTGGATTATGGCCTTCCAGGAACTGCAAAGCTGCTTTTACAGAAAGCCACTCTCCACACATCTTGCTGAGTTGGGGTTGGGAGCAGGGGCAGTTGGCTGGAGTGAGGTGTTTTGTATACTGTGAAGGGATGGTTTCTGGGTTAGGTAGACTTGTGGTCCCTCTATTCTCCCTATGGCTTCTCCATCCACATTTCCAACACCTGGAGCAGAAACTTCAAGTTTCCAAAACATAGCTGCAAAGTAACAAACAGCTAGCCCTGACTCCCTTGGCAACAGGGCACAGTCCATAGGGATTTGAGGGAGAAAGTCTACAGCAGGCAAAGTTTACTCAGTACAAACAACTCCAAGGGCTGGGTGTTTCTCTAGGAGTAGAATGCTTATATAGCATGAACCAGACCCTCGGTTCAATCCTCAGAACTGCAGAAAACTAAAACCATAAAAGACTCACACCATTTTCAGGAAATAGCTTGACCCTGTGGAATAGTCTGGATAGAAAGTTCCAGAATCTTGGAGTCAGGTTATTCACTAAGCTTTTGTTAACTGTGTGTGCTGTGTGTTTTTTTCCTCGTGAAATGAGGTTGCATCTGCTTCCCTGTGATACCACAGAAATAAATGAAATTAGTATTTTTTTCTTAAAATCTGTTTTTCATTTTGCTTTGTTTTAATTTTTGGTTCTGGAGCTTAAACCCAGGGCATCCCTGTGCTAAGCATATATGTTCTACCATTGAGCTACAGCCCAGCACAAATTTAGGTTTTAAAAGACTTGTTGGAAAACGAGACTGTAAATTCTCTCTCTCTCTCTTTCTGCTGTTTCTTAGTTACCGATTTACCGAGAGTAACTTAACACTAGGATTCTCTGCCAATACTAAACTTAGACTCTGGCTCTCTTATTTTCTCTGCCTGCTTTTGTTTGGGGGATGTAAGAGAGACATTTGCCCTCCTAGATCTAGCTAGTAATATACCAAAAACTAAAGACAATGTTCCAGAAAACACTCTATCCAGCCTGCAGTCATCTTTTCAAAATAATCCAATTCTGCCCTGGGTTTTGGTGATTTGACTTCTTGTAGAAATGTGCCTGAGAAACCTAGGGAATGGAAGAGGATGGAATAAAGAGACCCTGAGTGTTGGGAAGGAAGCTGGGCTTCTGAGTCCTCTGACCGCCCTCCCTTTCCCAGCCAGATAAGACAGGCTTTCTGCCACTAGAGCTAAACTCCCCTATCACATCCAAAAGGCCTAGAGTTACTCCTGAGCTGCTGACGTCTCTAGGGGTGGGAAGGTCAAGAATGGGCACTTTTCCTGCCCAGAGACGCGAATGGGAATAAGGAACAGGCAGGGAGGAACTCAATCTTTTCCAGCTGCAACTCAGAGAGAAAAGGAACAAATTCTTCACCAGGGAAGATTGTGTAAACAGCGTCTTTGGCTGCAGTCATAGCGCTGGGGAAGAAAAGAAAGGGATCTTTGTTCTCCCCTACCCCAGGCTGAGCACAATCGGGAGAGCTGGGATTGTTTGCTTTGGCAGGGGACTCCCTGTCTGGAAGGACTGGTGGGGCCTCTGTCGGGCCTCCTTGTGCGCTTGGGAAGAAGACAATCCTCAAGTCAAAGTCTCTACCTAAGGAAGTAGCTGGGGAGCTGGGGGCTTCTGGCACATTCTCTGCTTTGCTCACTGCCTGCCTTCCTTCTGACCCTCCTCTCAATACAGTTTTGTTAGTTGAGTTGACTTCCATCTTCCGTCTTTGAGGGTGCTTTTAGTTCTTTTACTAATGTCCGACCCCAAAAGAAATTACATTTTTGCTGGTCATGGTGGCTGCAATCCCAGCTTTTGGGAGGTAGAAACAAGGAGGTCAGAGGTTCAAGGCCAGGCCTGGCTACCTAGAGAATTTGAAGCCAGTCTACCTGCAATAGACCCTGCCTCACTACTGCCCTGCCCACCCCCTCCCCCAGAAAAAAAAAAAACCACTACAGTTTGAAAGTGCAAAATGATGCCAGGGCTCCTCTCTAAGAAGCCTACCAATAAAAAGGTATTCTAAGCCAGCTGGTCATGGTGTATCTAGCACTAGAGGGAGAGATAGGAGGAACAGGAGTTCAAAACCCAGTTATGGAGTGTGAGGCCAGCCTGGACTACATGAGACCATGGCTCCAAAGTCCCTCTGAATGTGGTTGACAGTTGTATGGCTGGGGCAGACTGAGGGGCCACTGGCAGTGGCACCAGGGTTTATCCCTACTGCATGTACTGGTTTTTTGGGAACCTATTCTCTTTGGATGGATACCTTGTTCAGCCTGTATATAGTAGGGAGGGCCTTGGACCTTCCACAAAGCAAAGTGCCTTACCCTCTCTGAGGATTGGATGGGGGGTAGGGTGGGAGGGTGTGTGGAGGGAATGGGGGAGGGGAAGGAGAGGAACTTGGATTGGTATTTTTAAAAAATCTAATAAATTATATATAAAAAACTAAAATAAAAAAGGGTCATCTTGTCCATCCTGTGGTTTTTAGGTGCTATTCCATATAACATTGACAATTGCAGCAGTAGATCCATGCCTTCGCCTGGCTTTATTTCTTTGTGCTTATCTATGTGACATTCCTCACATATCTAGAAGCACAGAGGGTTGATAATCCTTCAGCATCTGAGTTGTGAAATGTGTGCAATTCAATCCATAACAAGAGGTGAGCTGCTATGAAAGGTCTGAGCTCGGTGAATCCAGGTTCTCCGCCGCGTGACAGCTGTGCAGTGCCTTCTGGCTTCCAGTGTCCCCTTCCTCAGTCCACACTCCACATCACAGCTTCTAATTATCTTTGGAAACATGGGCTTGATCAATTATTCTCCTACTAAAAAAGCATTTCATGAATTCCGGTGACAAAGGTTTAGATACCTTTCAGTGGAAAATAGGGGTGTTCCAGGGGCCCTTTCGTCTACTTCATATCACTCCCTTGTCCAGCACCACAAACTCCAAGGCCCACACCTTCCTTTGGGCTCATTTCCCTCCATCACTTCTCCCAGTCAGTTCCTTTTATACTTATCTCATTCTAGATATTCAAATGAAATCCATCAGGCACCCTTGGTTCCTCCGCTCTACCCAGTCACTACTGTAGTCTCTCACTTACGTGGTACTGTAATAGCCTCCCTCCCGGTCTCCTTGCTTCTGCCTATGCCTACTCCCTAGTATAGCCATCACTTACAGAAAAAATGTGTTATTCAGAATAAAACTACTAATGCCAGGGCTGGGGAGATGGCTCATTTGGTAAAATGCTTGCAGCATAAGCAAAGGGACTTGCATTTGGATCCCCAGTGTCCCCATAAAAAGCCAGACATGTAGCAGCTTATGTCTACAATCCAAGAACTGAGAACATGTGCCCACACGCGTTTTTTTGAAACAGGGTTTCTTTGTGTAGCCTTGGCTGTCATTACAGATGGTTGTAAGCCACCATGTGGTTGCTGGGAATGGAACTCAGGACCTCTGGAATAGCAGCCAGTGCTCTTAACCTCTGAGCCATCTCTCCATCCCCAATTTAGACATTTTTATTCCAACAAGTTCCCTTGAAGCCTGTTGTACTAGTCCCACCCCCCCCCCACCACAGCCTTCAGGAGCCACTGATCTGATTTCTGTCCCTGAAGTTTGCTTTCTCCAGAATGTTCTTAAGGTTGTTTTGTTTTTTGAGTTATTATTACTTTATTATCATTCCTCACAAACAACCAAGGGAATCTACAAACTAGAGACAACAAGAAGACCAAACCGACTCAACCCTCCCACTGGAGGACCTGGGTGCCCGAGATGGGGAACAGTCATCTCTAACTCTGGAACACATCTTTTATGAGACAGGTTCTTAGTACATTTTGTAGACCAGCTTGGCCTTGAAACTTACAGCAATCCTCCTGGCCCTGCATCCTAATTTTTAGAATTACAGGCTTATATCATGCCCCTGGCACTGAATCTGGCTTTTTAGAAATAAAAATTTGGGCTGAGCGATGGCTCAGCCATTAAAGGTTAGGCTCACAAGCTCACAACCAAAAGATAAGAAATGACCAGTTCCACTAAGGTTCATCTTGTAAAAAAGCTGGGTGGCAGTCTCTCCCTTTCCAAAGCCCAGGCTACCCACTCAGGAAGGCTCAGTAACCGAGGGCTGCTCTCAGTCCTTCAGGCTTTGGTAGAAGTGTGCTTCCACTGGGCTTCAAAAGCTCTGGCCTTCACACCCCTGCTGAAGGCCTTCTCCTTTCTGTTGACCTACGGAAGGGACTGAATCCAGAAGGTTGTAAGAAACTCCAACAACATGAAGCATGCTGCTCTTGCCAGGCAGCACCAGTCCCCAATGACAGCACAAGTGAGTAATACCAGAGGGGTGCTCTGTGATGGTGGTGGTCACGCTCCAGAGCCAGCCAGAGGGGTGCTCTGTGATGGTGATGGAGCTGGCCAGAGGGGTGCTCTGTGATGGCGGTGGTCAAGCTCCAGAGCTGGCAGGTCCCTGACAGCTGCTAGGATGGGAGCCGGACACAGTCTGGCCTATGAAAATCTTTGTCATCCAGAAATGCCTTCTTGGGAAGAGAACAGGTAACAGGTAGGCTTGGAGCATGCACCTCTGGCTCACTTGGGACCCAGGCAGTCCACAATTCCACTCCCCATCATACCGTCAGAAAAGAAGTCGTTGTGAGGAGGGTCCCCTTGAGACAGAGCCATCACAATTTCCTGTGCCAAGATCCCTCCAACCACAGCACACACTGGGGCCATCTCAGAGAAGCAGTGTATGACAAAGGAGTCGGGAAGCAGTAAGGACTGACACCCAGCAGGTCGGACCCGTAATTTGGTATCTGCAGCAGCAGCTCTGCGTCCTCGCTGTACCTGTCAGAACTGCAATCTCTCCCTTTATCTGTGTGGAATTTCAGCAGCACTTGCAGCAGAAAGTAGTCTGGGGCTGTGCGCTTCAGGGCAGCCTTGGCTTTCTCTCACTCCAATCCACTTCCAGTGCCTCTTTTACAGGGCAGAAGCACTTTCTTTTTGACCATGGTTGTCTCGGGTGAATCAAGTTTTGCTCTCTTGGTCTCAGGTCCATCTTCTCCTTGACCAACTTTGGCAACTTTGATTTCCTCTTCTACAAACTCATGCTCTCCAAGATTTGAAAAGGTGTATCCATGGTACCCAAAGACATCTCCTGTGAAGACTTTGATGCTGTTTCTGTGACAGATCTGGTCAACTTAAGGATGACATCCCTGGAGCAGCAAGTCAGACACACGGCATCAAGCTGAGCGAAGAATGCCTCTGGCTCCTTCCCTGCATCCTCAGTGTCCACCTTTATATCCACCATGGGGCTGAGATTCTGGGCTACTTCCAAAGAGGCATCAGCCCTATTTTGGCCCACAGACCCTGTTCGAATCAAGAACTGAGCTCCATGGTCTTCTGGAGATACCTGTTCGTGATCCAGCATGGTCAGTTCTTTCACTCCCGCCAGGATAAATTCTTGGCAGTTTCAATCCAAATCCTTTCATGCCTACAATCAACACCTGGGAAGCTCGAAGCCGCTTCTGGACCTCCAGTCCCGCACAGGATCTGCCACTCAGACTGCGCCACCTCCTCCTCGCTGATGCCGCCGCTGCTGGACTCTTATTTCTCCACCATGGTGCCAGCTTTTACCTCACCCACTCCTGCTCTTGCCAGCCTATAGCAGAGCCGTGCACTGGGGCCATGTTTGCCTGTTTTTAAGGGTTTTGAGAGTCCTACAAGGAAAGAAAAGGTAATGCATCCACATTTTTGCCTGCGTTGCTCCTTATTGCAAATGCTATCTTATTGGATTGTCCTCTGTAACATCTTCTTCCTCTGGTCATCAGTTGATCGGCATTCAGGCGGGCTATCATTCAGGGCTGTTACATAGAGCTGATCTGAGTATTCATGTGCAAGTCTTTTTGTGGATGTTTTTATTTCTCTTGGTATTTCTGGTTTATGTGGAAGTGTAGGTGGACCTTTATAAAAGATTGCCAAACTGTTTTCCAAAA
The DNA here is from genome assembly GCA_004026605.1 of Ondatra zibethicus. Taxonomy (NCBI): domain Eukaryota; kingdom Metazoa; phylum Chordata; class Mammalia; order Rodentia; family Cricetidae; genus Ondatra; species Ondatra zibethicus. Next base: position 346 of record PVIU01000780.1, on the reverse strand, counting down.
CGGATACGTCACTTTGCGCTCCTACCACCGGAGTGTGAGAGTTCTAGCTGCTCCAGAATCTTCCTAGCACTTCTTTAGAATGTCTATATTTTATATTATAGTGATTCTAAGCCTCTTAGATAATTATCAACTGTTTCTTTTTGCAATTTGGTGTATCCAAATCTTTTTGATACTTAAGGCATTAAGTATCATAATGATACTTATCATTAAGTAATGATAGTTTTTTTTTCTTTGTTTGTGAAGGGTCTCACTCATTATGTAGCCCAGGTCTCAAACAAAACAAAATAAAAAGGGGGCTAGAGAGATGGCTCAGTGGTTAAGAGCACTGACTGCTCTTCCAGAGGAC